>CAUOFW020000425.1:0-232373 GCA_963454935.2 Ilex paraguariensis
TGATTAGCATTTTCCTTTGAATTGTAAATGGAATAAATGTAGATGTATAATTTCTAGAAATTGATCTTAGGCCACTTGTGATTTCATTGAGTCTTAACCATTTCTTTTGCAAAATTATATCTGTAGTAAACCGTGTTTGAGCTTAAATGGAAATTTATTTTCTTTAAACCCATCAGTTAACCGAGCCACAAAAAAAAAAAATAATGACCGACCCTTACTATTTAATTTTCTTGCACCCTCTCCTAAAGAAAACATTATAAAGAAAAGGGAGAAAAGAAATGGTGACTACAGTTCAAGAAAGAAAAGGGAGAAGAACAGAATATGTGAAATAAAACAAAAGAGAACAGAAAAAGAAGAAAAAGAAAGGAAGCAAAGAAAGAAAATAGCCAAGAAATTGCAAAAATGGGATTGAAAGGAGATATGGGTATTACTATGTGTAAAAGTTTTGGAAAAATGGGAGGGAAGTTAGCTACACTAATCGGAAAGGATAGCTTTTTGAATAACTTTGACATCGTTTCTTTAAACCCAATACCCTTTAGCCACGTTATAACCCTGATAAAGTCCTTTTTGATTCCAAAAGTCTTGCATATGTATTATTTCTACCTATCCATTAAAAAAGGAGGATGCTGATTAATGTTGTTTAATACAGTGTTAATATTCTTTTATGAGATTATGCCAATTTCCAATTCTATTTGAATAACCTTCTTTTGGGATATTACATATGCTATTATCTAGCTTTGATAACAATATTCTTATCATATGTAATTTTTGAGTGATAGTCACTAAAACTTGAGTGTATTATTTGCTGAGTGATTTACAAGAAATGATTGACATTGAGGCTAATTCTTGTACAGCAGAATGAAGGAGCATGATATTTCTTAAGTGTTTTTTGAAACAAAGAAATTCTTGCACACACACACACACGAGTTTTTCTGGAAATATATGGAATAGTGTTACAATTAATGTGTGCTTCTCTTATAATGATCAAGGAAGGGAAGTATCCTAGCAAATAGAATAAAATGGTGACTAAATCTTATATGTGGAGAATATGAATTATGTATTCCTAACATTTGAAGTTTGTATGTATCTTTGCTGGAAACCTTCACGAGACAAAACTCATCCACTTGGAATTATCTAGGGGTTTAACGACTTGTTGCATACGCTAAACGCAATCGTGAATTCTACGAAAGTAATTTTGTTTTATTTGTTTTATTACTAGGGACTACTAATGTTTGGTTGGGGGTGTGATTAACTCTAAAAGAATGCGTAATTGAATCAAGATTTAGGGTTAATTGTGTGCGTAAACCAGGTTAAAGTAATTAATTTATAAAGTATTAGGATTAATGTGTAGTTTGTATTTTTTGCAGGGTTTCAAGGATAGATATGGAAATCAAAGAGGACCAAAATGTAAAGGCTAAAACAAAGCAAGGGAGGCAAGTGCAATTAAGGAGTCAACAAGTCAAACAAGGAGGCTACCAAGGCAAAAAATTCAAAGAAATGCTACTGTCCAGATGGTGGTGGCAGCGTCCGGACAATGCTCAAACCGCTTCAAGTCTCTCTCTTCTCCCATTGGTCTATGTGAGCAACAAATCCCCTGATTAGCTGTCCAGGGTGTTTGCTGCCTTGCTCCCTTCTATTGGTGCCTATAAATAGCCCTCTTCAGCTCATTTTTCAGGGGATAGCAAGAGAGCTTAGTCTAGTGCAAGAGAGGAGAGAAAAAGAGGAAAGAAAGAGAGAAAGGGAGATTTCAGTGAGAATTTCAGTTAGAAAGCGAGCAAAGCTCTGCCCTAATCACTTCTCAGCCAGAATTTTCTCTACTTCTACATTTTTGTTTATTCTTTCTACTTGGAGGGTTGAACCTCTTCCACTTTTATGCTCTAGCTAGTAATAAGAGTGACAGTGTTTCATGTATTCCTCGAGGAAGG
Source organism: Ilex paraguariensis (assembly GCA_963454935.2). Lineage (NCBI taxonomy): Eukaryota > Viridiplantae > Streptophyta > Magnoliopsida > Aquifoliales > Aquifoliaceae > Ilex > Ilex paraguariensis. The sequence goes on from CAUOFW020000425.1 coordinate 1,926, forward strand.
ATTTGGGTATTTCATTTTCAATTGTAATGGGATTATCTCACTCCTTTGTTTGTCTATAGCAATGAGGCATAAGTAGTCCATTTATACTCTTTGGTGAAGGGTAAATGCATGTATGATACTGTTTGAGTTATGAAAATGCCAATGTTTTATTTATGTGTTAATGTTTATACCTCCCTTAATTGATGGATGATTATTATTATAATATGCTCATGGTTATGAACATCGAGCAAAGCTTAATACTATATACCACACTATCTATAATTACTATACACTTCATGCATGATACAGTGATGCATGTAGTTCGGATTTATGTAATAGTCGGGAGATTGGTTATAGATGAGTTAAATCTCACAATAGTCAATGCTTTTGATTCAATGCATAAATTGAAACTCTGTCTTTATTGAATCATCAACCTGCCGATTGAATAGTTAGAGTAAACCTTTTGAATGGTTCACCTTTGGATTTATTATGGTTATTTGATTGTTGCATGGTACATAGACCTTTCGGATAACCTAATCAGTTGCTGTGATATGGTTCAGTTATACATCAAACCTACTGGTTAGCTTTCCAGTAAAATGTGAGTCAATTGTTGTAAGGTGGCATTTTCTTAAATGAGTAGTATAATTCATGTTGGATTCCTAAATTGAAGAGTACCTTTCGTCATTATTATTCAAAGTTTTAATTAAGTGCTTATTTGATAATTCTAAGCTCACACCACAAGCTATTTCGTTGCACACTACACACACACACAACAATCTTATCGTTTTCTGTTTTGAATACTAACAGTTAGCTCTCTGTGGGTTCAACATTGGATTTAATCGAGAAATACTGTAATTTGATCACTTATACTTGGGTGTATGGCATAAATCAGGTCATATCAAAACCTTTGTGCAGACGAGTTCTTAACAAACCATTGTGATGGTGGGTGCATATACTGGGGACTTAAAGACTGACTAAGACCTGACACTTGTTGATTTGGAGGGGCATAAGACATAGAGGAAGAAGGTTAATCCAAGGTGTTATTTATCCAAGTAAAATTTAGGTGGCTAAGCAAACTCTGATTGTATGTGTTAGAATAGGGAGAATTTTGTTGTCTTAGCTAGTTAAAGGCATTCACTTGCTCATGAAGCACCTCTATGAAAGCTGGTATGGTTGGGTATTCTTTAACAGAATGTCCAACCGACTTGCATATAGTGTAAGGCTCCTCTTGAGGCACACTTAGCACCTCATTCACCTTCTTAACATCTAGATTTTTCATTTTCCTTTATAGATGTGAAATCTTGGCTAGCAACTCATCTTATTCCCTTAAAACATACTTTCCACTTCCAATAGATTGGGATGAAATAGATTACCTTAAGCGCTCAGCAGGATCAAAAATATCCCATGATTGGGCATTCTCTGCTAAGCTCTCACTGTAATCTAGAGCTTCCTTGAGTTCTTTGTTCAAAAACTCGCCGTTGCATATCATGTTTATGAATTGGTGATGCTCTAGTGTAATTCCTACATAAAAGAAAGTCAGTAGCAGCCATGATTCAAAGCCATGATGCAAAGCATAATTTAATATCCTTGAACCTCACCCAGTAGTCATAGAATTGCTCATTAGGTTTTTCAAAAAAAAATATGAATATGCTTCTATAAAGCAATTGTTCTATGGACTGGAATTTTTTTTTCGAGGAACTTTTTATGTAAATCAGCCCTTGTGGTCATGGTTTGGGGCTTAAGAGAGTTGAGCCAAGTCTTTGCCTTGTCTTCCAGACATAATGGAAATAATTTCATTCTCGCTACCTATTTACACACATTTTGTTCAAGAAATGTGCTAACTATCTCCTCACATTCCTTGATATGGAGGTAAGGGTTTTCCCTATCCACACCATGAAATTGTGGACACAATTGGAGCATTCTAAGTTTGACTATAAAATTTTGTGCTTGTGGTGATAAAAGTATACACGAGGGTGCAAAGGAACAAACAGGTTGGAGCTATTCTCTCATTGTCCTCACAGAAGGAACCTATGGGAGATTATCTCCAATATTCCCAGGATTACAAATAGGCGGAACTAGTGGAAAATTATTTCCCTAGTTCCCCACATTTGATGGATTCTCATTGTTTAAATTTTCCATGCTACTAGTGTTTGTGGGGGTTGAGTATTATAAGTCTATTGTGTGCGGTGTCTCGTGCCCGCATACAAAAACTAAAAATATAAACAAAAATAGAAAAGCTATAAACTAAGAGTAAAATAAAGCGAAGAACACACCTGAGCTCGTGATGTAAATCACAAAACTTACCTGACGCTCATCTGAATTACCTCTTTCAATCAAAACGCCATCCCCGACAACAGTGCCAAAAATTGCTTGTGTCTCAAGAGCGTATGAATATAAAAGGTTTCCCAAATGCATGAGTATATTGTTTAGAATCACCTCTTTGGATCGAAAACCTTCCCTAACAATGGAGGCAAAAGTTTATTTTTGTCTAAAGAGTGTACATATTTAAAAGGTTTCCCCAGTAACTGCGCCTAAAATTCTTGCTCTTGAAAGTGTGTGAAATTATCAAAGAATTCCCAAGGATAGGAAATTTATCACGTTTGTAACTTGGTCGATTATCGAGGTCATCTCCTCACGAAAAATAATTGGTTCAAAGGGTGATAGGCAAAAGAAAATAAAAACTCCTAATTTTTTAAGGTTTGGTTGTAGAAGTTGTCAACTAAGAAATAACAATTAAAAAAAGACCGGTCAATTGATAGAGTTCATCTCACCATGAATAGGTATTTTGACCCAATTTCTATGACTCACTTTAGATTGTACTCAAATGAAAAATATTCAATTAACACCCAAATGTAAATAACAAATGTGTATTCAAGTCAATTTATTTGATTTTGAAAGAATTACATTCATTTCGATTGTAGTGATTTCAAGAATTACCCGTGTCAGACTTAGCTATCTACGGGTATGCAAGAAGATATACATATCGAAGATGATTTCAAATTTAATCATTCAAATAACCCAAAAAACTCAACCGTTGGAAAAATCCTATTTCAGTCAAAATCCCCATTCACAGATGAGGGGTCTCATCCAATTAAATTGGAGTACGACTACTCACTCATAATGAAATTTAAAATGAAAGCAATTTAAGAAAACAAGATTGAAATTGAAAGCAAATAAAACTTGAATTGAAAATGCAAATAAAAATAAATTACCTTGAATTGAATTGCAAGAATGTAAATAGTTCACAATGGAAGAATTGAAAGTAATCATGTTGCAAGAATTAAAGAACTTGAAATTGAACAAAGCTTGTAATTGAGTCAATGGAGAAAAACACTTTATAGTTTAAAAACTAATTCTAAACCCTAGGAAAGAAGTGAACGATGTTATGGTGAATTAATCGATGAATAGGAGATTCTAACGATCCCCTCTCTTTGGATAGACTTGGGTATTTATAGGCGAACATGTGTTGATTTTCCTCCATTTTAATCCACTAATCACGACCTTTTAAATTCCATCAGATCAGCCTTCCAAAACAATCCTCATAGCAGATTTACACTAACCTACCAATAGAAAGCAAAAAATGACATATCGGTAGAACTACTCTCTATTTTTAACCTACCCATAGAAGAGTATCAACATACTGATAGAAAGGGTCTCTGTTTCATTTCTACCAGTAGAAATGAACTTGTATTGGTAGAATGTAGTTTTGCTTGTTGTTGAACAGGTAGAAGACTTACTAGCAGAACTTTTCTTTTTCTTAATTATGCTTATAATGCCCTTGGCTTGACTCCTGGATCTTCTAACTCATATTCCAAGTCCTCCATAACATTGAAATGTGTGCAAAACCTTGCTTTTACACTAATTCACCTGTAAACACATATATTCTCCATAAAATAAAAAATTAAATTAAAATCATAGAAATAAGTAACTAACATAGATAAGATGAATGATATGAGACATAAAATATTATAGTCTTATCAGTTGTAATACTGTTGGACTTGAGGTGAGTGTGTTTTTTTCATGCAATTGACAATGGCAAGAATATGTCAATGTGTTATTAATATATGAATGTGTTGATTATGGATTTAAAGATAGCAATGTAGATAAGCTATGTGGCTTTGAGTAGTGACTTTAGTCTTCATGACTAACATTAAATTGTTATCAATGAATGAGTGTAGATTATAGACTAATGATGATAATGTGTTTGTTAAATTGTTTCAATAGTAATTGAATAGCCTACTAGCTAGTATGATCCTAAAGGGCAATTGTTTGGCCTTAATGGCAGATGTATAGCCTTAGTGGCAATTTATGCCTTGGTGGCAGATATAGCCTTAATGGTTAAATTGTGGCCTTAGTGGCAAATTTACATGTGTGTATATAGCCTTAATGGCTATGTTATGGCCTTATTGGTGATTTTACATATGTGTACGCCATACATGATGGCTATGAATGATTAAACATTTAATACTTTTGAGGTGGTGCTTGAGTTGTGAAGTATACTTGATATGGTTCTATGGTGGTATTATGATTATTATGTATGATATGGCGATGGTGTGTGAAGTATATTTTTGTTATTATCCATTTAATGAAAAGTATGTTGTGCTCACCCCCCTCCCCATAGTTTTGTATTTTAGGTAATCAAGCATAATGAGAAGTCCACTGTTGAGTCTAGACAGTTAGGAAATGTATGGCGTGCGAATCTGGTTGTTGTACTATGAGAACATTAAGTCATGTAAATAAGTGAAGTTTGCTAAAGATCCAAGATGTATATTGTATGATGTTGTTTATGAAGTAAGTATGTTTTTGTTTATTAAGTATTCTGCACAAGTTGTCAGGTTTATGGTTAATTAATGGGGTTCACTCACCTGGAATGGACAATATATATTATTTTTTGGGGTAGGGTGTGACAAGAATACACTTGTACTGATACAATTTTGTTTGTACTGGTTCATCCCAAACAGAAAGGTTTTGTACTGATTCTTCGATATTGTACAAGTTCTTCCCTAGCCAGAAGGCCCTTGTATGGGTACAACAACACTTTGTATCGGTTCATCACTAGTTTTCTAATGTTCTTGAGCCGAAACCAAAACTACACCCATAACCAAGACTTACAAATAATTACACCCAACCCATTTCCATGGTTTCACAATCAAAAAAGTGGAACAATATTTTGAAGAAACAATTACCAATAGATGATTGAGTCTTGTTTTGAAGTTTTTATGTGATGCCCCAAAATTTAGGGGTCTTTTTTCAACCCGTTGATCACCCATTAACCTGAGAAAGTAACTGTGAATGTCGCATAACCCGACACTATCTCATCACATTCCCTTCATTGGGATTGTAACCAATACAGAGTTTGGATAGAGTCTCCCTTGTATTGGAGCACTCCCAAATGCATAACCTATGCACATATCAACCACTTGACCATTTCAAGGTCCACTCCCATCAATTAGAACTTAATGTTTGACCAATTCCATCATATGAGTAAGAGGGTTCAAGATCTGAAGGCTTGGTAGAGTTATATTTAAATTTTTGAAAATTTTGGAAGAGGTACTTGTACCTCTTACATATGGTACTAGTACCTGAGCCTTCTGTCTGCCAGGTCCATTCCATTTGCTTGGTACCGGTACTTAATCACTTAGGTACCGGTACCTAAGCCCATGTTTACTAGGTACCAATACCTCTATGTTGTGGTATCAGTACTTGAGCCCACTATCCATAGAGGTATTGGTACCTGAAGGTTTGGTACCTGAGCCCACTAGAATCTAGGTGTTGGTACCCGTAAGTCTAGGTACCGGTACTTAATCACTTAGGTACCGGTACCTGGGCCATCCAACAGTGTAATATCGATACTTAATCACTTAGGTACCCATACCTGGGCTCAAATGTTTTTCAATTCTTTCCAACTTTAACCTTTAACCACCCAATCTCATTTCGAGTTCATCCAAACTCATATAACATTCAATTATACTCAAAATGCACTCCATTACATGTCCGATTAACGCAATTTACATGTCCAATACAAATTACATAATTAATTTACCAAATATAATTCAAAAGCCACGCTCCGACTTCCTCCTCGACAAGGACCCAAGTGAGGGCCGTCCACCGGTGTTTGTCCCCGCACCTGAAATGTTGTTACCATAAAGGGTGTGCTTTGCTTAATAGGGTATTTCTTAAAGAGGCTACTCCTAAACCTAGATGCATATGAAATGTTTACATATCATTCAACAATCAATCAAACATCCATTCAAGAATATCCAATTCATAAATGGATTTCACAATGTCATGCCATGTCATAAGATGATTCTCACACATGCAATACAACCTGAGTCCTCCACCGACTCCTATAATACATGCAATGCCATGCATATGTAACTGAGAATTTCAAGCCCACACTATTGATGTTGAACATCTAATGACCATTTTATAAAATCCCGGGTCTTTCTTGGGTGGGTATTTAATAAGTGGCAGTCTTGCACAATCCACCACCACTTCCGAGGCCAAGGAGCCCAATCAACCCGGTTCGAAACAACATCAACCCATCCAGGTTCGAGGAACCTAGTGGACTAAGGACCAAGAGGAAGTAACAAATAACTCCCTAGACGGGGGGACCAGTTATGGGATGTTCACGCACACCTCGATAACCTCTGACATGTCCTAAACAACCAAGCTGGACCATCCATGCCAAGGGTTGAAATACCCTTAAAATCGAATATAGTCACTTGTCCTCTATGTGCAAGATTCTGAATGATGCAAATAGACAGTTTCAAAAGGGTAAAAGATGTGAGACCCGATCAGGTATTGCATGCATATTAGCATAAATTTGTGGGCTAAATTGCAATTATGTGAAATTATTAAAGGATTAATTAAATTAAAAATCTTTGATAAACATAATGTGTATGAGCATACATTGGGTATGTGGACCCTGTTAGTAATTTATTAGTGAGACCCATTCATAGGAATTTCATATGTGGAAAAATAGTGGGTCGATTTTAAAATTTTTGAAGAACTTTGGGGGAGGCAAGTGTAATTACCCCCACTAAAGTGATTCGGCCTTTTATGTGTCAAATTATAAAAAAAAAAAAAAAAAAGGTGAGTAATGTTTTAAGCAAGTGTAGGTGTGTTGTGTATACATGCCGTGTGTGTAGGTATGTGTGTTTAAAGGTGTAGAGGTGTGTGTGTGTGTGTGTGTGTAAAAGATAAAAACAGTGTGTGTGTATTCTTGTCTGGACTAAGAGTGAGGGGGAGTAAAAGAGAAAAAAAAAAAAGCATGTGTGTTCTTGATGTCATGAGCAAGGAGGGAAAAAGGAGAGTGAAATCAAGTCTTTGGTGGGTATCCTTAGTCCAAACCGAGAGAGGGAAAAAAAAGTATGTAGAATTAAGTTTAAGCATGAGTTGTGATTAATTTTAGTATGTACATATTTGTATATGTGTGGGCTGTTTTAGCATATTTTAATTAGTATGTTGTTTTAATTTAAATACATGAGCTATTTTATTTTAATAGGTTTGTTTTAATTCAAATTTCATGGGCTGATTTAGTTAATGTCAAAACAGATTTTGTATGGGAGAAATTAAGTATATTTAGCATGATTAACGGGCTGTTAAAGATGGGTTCCAAATTGGTATTAAACTAAAGATGAGAAAAATGTGAAAAATGACTATTTGAAATGTTCGGTATGTTTTTCGAGGGTTAGGTTGGAACCGAAATTATGGGAGTGAAATGGGTGATTTAAAGGTTCAATTAGGGGCTGTTTTGCATTGATTAAAAGTGTATGTGAGAATAAATATGGCTGTTTTAAACGATAAGTACGATAGAGGTTAAAAAGGGGTGTCGGTAACGCCGAAATCTTGATTTCTAAATATTATTATCACATGTGTGAATTTTAATCCAAATGAACTGAAATTTTGCATGCATAACTTTTAAATGATGTTTAATATGATAATGTGACTTTTGAATGCAAATGAGTATAATATCCAGTGCGAAATTTATGAAATGCCGGAAGTGCAGTTTTTAGGATTCGGGGTTAAAATGTGTGAAAATGGGCCCCCGGTCAATGTGGTTGACTTATTTAATCCTAATTGTGATTAGTGTGAGTTATTTTAGAAATTTGGAGAGAAAATGTGATCCCTAGAACAAAAGTGCTAATTTGTAAGTGGATAGTGCGGTAACCGAAGTTACTGTGGCACTTTGGGGTGCATCATTTTGCATGCATTAGTGCATGATTAACTATTAAATATAATAAAAAACATATTGATATTATAATTACACATGTGTTAGGTGGAACAGGTGAGAGAGTCGGTGTCGAAACAGATACGGTAACACCAAAAGAATCCACCAATAGAACCGAAGGGCTATAGATCTGTATATTTGAGGTGTGTGTATATCTTTATATGTTTTAAAAATGCTATTATAAGATGATACTAAATAATAGAATTTAATAGTAATTCTCCAGGTTTATGTGCTATTTGCTTATGTGATTGAATGATGATTTGTATTGTGTATTATGTATTGTGGAATGTGACGCACTATTTAAGAGTGGGACATGGATGCCTGATCACAAGGCGTGCAATGGTGTGCTAGCTCTATGGTGTTCCCGGGAGGTTCAGGAGACACGGATCCATGTGAGATCGATTACCCAATGAGGGGTAGTATGGATGTGATGTGGCTTGTGAATTTTTTGGAATTGGATTGATGCTGTTGTTTGATACGTGTATCTACGTAGTATCTACCTACTTCAGTATATTACTGTCTTTTCCATTTCATATACAACATGTATACTCACTGAGCACGTGGTTTAGCTCACACCCCTATAGCTTATTCTTTTTAGGTACTATAGAGGATGATGCAGACCAGTCCACTGTCCAGTTGATTAAGTCTTATACAATGTTAGTGTGATATCACTCAAGTTGAGTGTCAGTATGACTAATTTATGGGTTGTGTATTACGTTTGTGAGAGATTATTATGGTAGGTTAATAGTATATATTTGTAAATAGACTCAACAAGCATATTTTGTGATGTATGCTATGTGGGTGTGAGATTTTGTATATGTCTATAAACTGAAAAACAAACGATTGGTACAGGTGTTTTATCTATGGTACAAGTTAAGAGACAGCTTTTATTGTCATGCTTAATGATTAAGGTGATAGGTGGTATTGTTGCACCTATGATATTATTTAATGTTTGATTATTCCAAATTATAATAATTGTAAATAGGTGTTTTAAAAACCTAGCAGCGTTTCATTCTTGGGAGACCGGACTGGAGCGTGACAAAAGACCTAGTTGACAATTTGCAAAAGTTCAAGGCATTGATGACACTCTACACCTTCCTTGATGAAACCATGTGTTGTGCTTTCCCTACCACCCGAATCAAAAATGCGCAACCATGATTCTGGAAGCTAAAATTGGCCTCACTCTCCACTTTCCAACAACCAAGCTATTCCTTTGTCTAGCACTTTGCGGGAGAGCAAAAGCACCATAAACCTATGACTTAATTGCTTAACATCAAGCAATAAAAGGATGAATATCTAAGGAGTTACGTCACTCACTTCATCCATGAAGCATTGTAAGTTGAAGACCTTGATGATAGGGTGTCCCTCAACATTTCTCTACTCCTTGTAAAAATCACCACCAGTATCCATGACAGATTTGTTAAAAAAGGCCCAGAAACATATAAACATAAAAGACAACATCAGTGCTCGACAATAGTCCTTCTTGGCCAACCAGTCTGAGAAAAGGAAGGCCGAGTTAAACAAAATAGTGACATGACCAAAACCAAAGAGAAAGACACAAAAAATCCTCAGTGCTAGAGGATCAATCCTAGACCACTCGATTCAAAAAATACCCCACTAAACACTTCCCTAGACCAAGTATTGTTACAAGTAGAGAACAATCACATACTCAAATAATTGACCAGGATGAGGTCTCCCCTTGAAAAAAAGTCCCAGTAGAAATATTGTCATTTTCACTATGACCATAGGCATATCAGGGAAGAATGTTAGGACCTTAGAAAGTAGATTGAGGCCTTGATTCGAGGAGGAAGGCGCAAACATTTTGTATCAAAGGACTGCGATGACAAACAAAAGCTTGACAACCAAAATATCGTTGTACCCAACAATTGATCATATCGACAACCTTTGGGGGAGATTCAAGTCATAATAGGAGGCTTTGCTAGAGGAAGAGATTCCACCTTGGTGAGGAAGAACCATGCACGCCTAGCCCAGACAACATCCAAAGTCTATGGAACCCATGCAAACAAGAGCTATCCAAATTTTGTTTAAGAGCTATCATAATTATTTTTTGTCCATATTTAGGTATTATGTGATAAGTTTATGAGAAAAAATTGTTGGCCTTTGTCTGTTTGAAGGAACATATAGAAACATATTCAATACTTCAGGGACCAAAATGAGACAAATCACATACTTTAAGGACCTCCAGTGCAATTAACCCAAAAACAAACATAATAATGAACATGACAATTGAATATTTGGAAATAATGTGGGGTAAAAATTTGAACGTCAATCATATAGTCTTATGAAAATGACATAACCATGCCCAAAACATTTCGGTCATCAATATTTCTCATTACACTCGGATATTTGTCAAATAATTTTTTGATCATGCCCATAATTGAAAGAGAAATTTTAAATTTCGAATAGTGTCCAAAATACTCCTCAAGTTTAGATACGTGTTCAACACTCATTTGATGACCCACCCAATTCTACTTTAGGTCATATCTACGACTAAAAATTTATATATGCCAACATACAATTAAAAACTTTGAAAACTTGACAAATGACTACCATGCACTATGCAAGAATATATAATTGTTGAGACTAATAATATTGTTGTTTTACTTAAATTTTCTATTAATTAAAACCCATAAATACATAAAAGCTTTACGTAATAATTGGACTTGGTATTTACCCAAAAGAAATAAGAGGACTTGGTAAGGTGAGAGAAACCAATAATTATAGAATTCTATCATGCATGATTAAGATTTCTCTTTTTGCCACAAACAAAAGGATTTTGAGAAATTCTTATTGAAATATCGATAATAGTACTAAACTTATATATTGCTCCACAATATTAGCAAGATCTTTACAAGAGGGATGCTTGCAATTGATGACTTAAGTGATGAATATGGTGATGTTGCCAAGGGCGATAATGCATCCACCCAAGGACAAGATCTATTTATGGGATGAGCTTTGGCGACTTTTCTTTTGAAGTTGAAGTGCCAAGAAACAAATTGGGGTGGATTGATGAGATTTTGAAAAATATTTGCATCAGTGACCCATTAAATTATACTCTGTGCATGCATTAGTTGTTGCCTTTTTTGATTTTTTGTACAATAATTGTAACGCCCAAAATCTATCCTGAGAGGCATTAACTATCTATACAACATCCAATCATGAGAGCATACTAAAGTATCATTAAATAAATAAAATCATTCATAATCTAACATCTGATTAGATAAGTACCCAAAGAAAACATAAATTAATTCTCAACATAAGTAAACCATCCAATATAAACTCTAAAGACTAAAATTCATTCTCAAACTTCCACAGCTGGATCCACATCATGATCCCCCTCAGCACTAAAATCTAAAAAATGTTATGGTAGGGTGAGCAATAAAGCTCAGTAGGAAAACCTTCTCAAACTCAAACAAGGATTCAAAATTATGAAAACAGGTGAGTCACAGTTTGTAAAATAATATATATAATTTTGAAGTAAAACAATGATATTTAATGAGATCTTAAGTTTACAGTATAAAAAAATAGAGTTCATAATACAATATAATCATTCACAAAAACTACAATTCATAACATAATATCTCATGTATGTAGGTAGACTACTATGAATCTACATACCGAACATATCTCGTCTACCCACAACACAAACTATCTCATACCAATCCTTGCATTGCCACAACACTTACAACACATTAGGAAGGGCGTGTACCAATACATCAGCATTAACGTATCCTTTCATAGGAATAGTATACTAGCCCTCAGCCTCGAACTTATGTGGACAAATAGTGGTTAGCTCTCGCAAGAAACTAAACTCCCTACGAGTGTTAGGCAACCACCAAACCCCTTAAAGTAGGAAAACCTCTAACACTCTATGATACGCATTCGAGTGTAACCCACGTTCATCGCACCAATCAATACAAGAAATAAAAGCAACACTTTTAATAAAATTCAACTACAATAAAAAATCATTGATCCATAACTTTTTCAAAAGAATAATTTAACAAAACATGCAAGAGATCCCACATAAAATATATTTGAATTGATAGTAATCAAGAACTATGATTTTGTAATCAAAGTAGAATAGATCTTGAGAGTAAATCATGTATTTTGTCCATGAAATGAATCATGGATTCAAAAGAACGTAAAAACATTGTAAATCAATTATTTATATCATAATAATGATGAAAAAGATATATTACATAACTCTAATCATCAATGAATAAATCTAAGAAAGAACACTTACCTTTAATCTGATGTTTGAAGATAATCCTAGCGTGTTTGAATCAATCCCGAAGCGAGAATCATCTTTAGGTCTTTTCTCTTGCTTCTTCTCAAGCTTTCTAGGGTTTTATTGGATAAACAATTGCTTAACCTAGGCCTAAGGGTCGTTCCTTATGTATTTATAATGCCAAAAGTGAATAAAACTCTCAACACAGATCGTCAAACTTCTGTCCGGTGAGTCCGGACGCGTGTGTCTCCTGTTTGTATGCGTCTAATAGCATACCCCCAAATTCTAGTTCAAGTTTGACCTAGTTAGAAGTTGATTCACGAAAGTTTTGTGAAATATACATTTGTATCCCTTGAAGTCTAGTTTTTACTATCCAAACATCAGATCAATCGGAGTTAAGATTAAAAAGTTATGATAAAAATACTAAGGTAGTGTTGTCAAATTCATTTCTACCCAAATCCTTTCCCAAATAGGTTTTAACTTCAGGATACTTCCTAACTTGTAATACACTCCATATTACCTCTCCCAAAGTTTTTCGACCTTTCAGATTCAATAGAAACCTTATTTTGACCTAAAAATATTTATAAAATTACTTACCACACTTTTCAATCCAAACATCTCCAAAACTCAATTTATCTCAATGTAAGTATGCGCAAAACTCAAACTTTATAATCAATCTTTCAACTATGATTCTAAATTTTTACCATTATTTTATTCATCTTAGGAGAACTCTTAAGATAATATTATCCTTATTTAATTTTAATACGGGGTCTTATAATCCACCCCCCTAAAAGAAAGTTTCGTACTCGAAACTTTATCGTCCAGTTAGTCTAGCATCATTTACTAACCAAAAACAAACTACCATCAGTTTTCAACAATAGTCCCAAGCGGTATGGTAGTAGCTAGCATATAAATCCCAAAATTTTGTATCAATTCCCTTAAGCTAGCTAAAACCTATAAATTCGAATAACCAATCCGTAACATAACTCGAATCAACCCATGTTTACTCATAAACATATAACTCCCAAAATTAAATTTCTTTTCAACCAACACCAAAATCTCTAGTGCGTAATCTGCAACTTACAGCTCCCACGTAAGATCTAATTCCTAAGCTCTGATACCAACTTTGTAACGTCCCAAAATCCACCCTGGGAGGCATTAACTATCTATACAATATTCAACCATGATAACATACTAAAGCACCATTAAATAAATAAAATCATTCATAATCTAACATCTGATTAGATAAGTACCCAAAAGAAAGCTTAAATAAATTATCAACATAAGTAAACCATAAATAAATTATCATCATGATCCCCCTTAGCAACCCCATCTACCGGCTTATCTAATTCTGGATTCTCCTCAACACTAAAATTCAAAAATGTTATGGTCGGGTGAGCAATAAAGCCCTGTAGGAAAAACTTCTCAAAACCAAACAAAGTTAAGAAATCATGAAAACGGGCGAGTCACAGTTTGTAAAATAATATATATAATTTTGAAGTAAAACAATGACATTTAATGAGATATCAAGTTTATGGTATAAAATAGTAGACTTCATAATAGAATAGAATCATTCACAAAAATCACAATTCATAACATAATATCTAATATATGTAGGTAGACTACTATGAATCTACAAACTGAGCCAATCTTGTCACCCACAACACAAATCATCTCAAATCAATCCCCGCAGGGCCACAACACTTACAACACTTTAGGAAGGGCATCTACTAACGTATCAACATTGACGTATCATTTCCTAGGAATAGTATACAAGCCCCCCAACCTCGAACTTAGATGGACAAATAGTGGTTAGCTCCCGCAAGAAACTAAACACCCTACAAGTGTTAAGCAACCACCAAACCCCTCAAGGTAGGAAAATATATACCACTCTACGTTATGCATTCAAGTGTAACACACGTTCATCGCACCCATCAATATAAGAGATAAAAACAACATTTTTCATAAAATTAAACTACAATCAAGAATCGTTGATCCATAACTTTTTCAAAAGAATAATTCAACAAAACATGCAAGAGATCCCACATAAAATATGTTTGAATTGATAATCAAGAACTATGATTTTGTAATCAAGGTAGAATAGATCTTGGGAGTAAATCATGTATTTTGTCCAAGAAACGAATCATGGATTCAAAAGAGAGTAACAACATTGTAAATCAATTATTTATATCATAATAATGATGAAAAAGATATATTACATAACCCTAATCATCAATGAATGAATCTGAGAAAGAACCCTTACCTTTAATTTGATGTTTGAAGATAACCCTAGCATGTCTGAATCAATCCCGAAGCGAGAATTATCCCTGTGTCTCTTCTCTTGCTTCCTCTCAAGCTTTTTAGGGTTTTCTTGGATGAATAATTGCTAAACCTAGGCCTAGGATCCTTTTGTATTTATAAAGCAAAAAGTGGAGAAAACTCTCAACACAGATCATCCAACTTCTGTCCGGTGCATCCAGACGCGTGTTTCTCCCATTTGGACTCGTCTGACAGAGTACCTCCAAATTCCAACTCAAGTTTGACCTAGTTAGAAGTCGATTCACAAAATTTTTGTTAAATACACTTTTGTTGCATTTGAAGTCTAGTTTCTGATATCCAAAAATTAGATCAATTAGAGTTAAAATTACAAAGTTATGACAAAAATACTAAGATAGTGTCAAATTCTTTTCTACCCAAATCCTTTCCAAAATAGGTTTTAACTTCAGAATACTTCCTAATTTCTAATACACCCCATATTACTTCTCGCAAGGTTTTTCGACCTTAAGGATTTAATGGAAACCTTATTTTGACCTAAAAATATTTATAAAATTACTTAGCCACACTTTTCAATCCAAACACCTCCAAAACTCAATTTATCTCAACGTAAGTACGCGCAAAACTCAAACTTTATAATCAATCTTTCAACTATGATTCTAATTTTCTACCATCATTTTATTCATATTAAGAGAAATCTTAAGATAATATTATCCTTATTTAATTTTAATACGTGGTCTTACAATCCAACCCCCTAAAAGAAAGTTTTGTACTCAACTTTATCGTCGAGTTAGTCTAGCATCATTTACTAACCAAAAACAAACTACCATCGGTTTTTGGCAATAGTCGCAAGTGGTATGGTAGGCAGCTAGCATATAAATCCCAAATTTTGTATCAATTCACCTAAGCTAGCTAAAACCTATAAATTCAAATAACCAATCCATAACATAACTAGAATCAACCCATGTTAACTCACAAACATATAACTCCCAAAATATTTAAACCTAAATTTCCTTTCAACCAAAACCAAAATCTCTAGTGTGTAATCTACAACCTACAGCTCCCATGTAAGACCTAATTCATAAGCTCTGATACCAACTTTGTAATGCCCCAAAATAACCCCGGAAGGCGTTAACTATCTATACAACATCCAACCATGAGAACATACTAAGACACCATTAAATAAATAAAATCATTGATAACCTAACATCTGATTAGATAAGTACCTAAAGAAAACATAAATAAATTCTCAACATAAGTAAACCATCTAATATAAAATCTAGAGACTAAAATTCATTCCCAAACTTCCACAACTGGATCCACGTCATGATCCCCCTCAGCATCCCCATCTACTAGCTTATCTAACTCTGGATTCTACTCAACACAAAAATCTGAAAAATGTTATGGTAGGGTGAGCAATAAAGCCCTGTAGGAAAACCTTCTCAATCCCAAACAAGGTTTAGAATCATGAAAATAGGTGAGTCACAGTTTGCAAAATAATATAAATAATTTTGAAGTAAAACAATGACATTTAATGAGATCTCAAGTGTACGGTATAAAATAGTAGAATTCATAATAGAATAGAATCATTCACAAAAATCACAATTCATAACATAATATCTCATGTATGGAGGTAGACTACTGTGAATCTACACATCGAACCTATCTCATCCACCCACGACACAAACTATCTCAAATCATTCCCCGCAGGACCACAACACTTTAAGAAGGGCGTCTACCGATGTATCAGCATTGACGTATCTTTTCCTAGGAATAGTATACTAGCCTCTATCCTCGAACTTCCACGAACAAATAATGGTTTGCTCCCGCAAGAAACTAAACACCCTATGAGTGTTAGGCAATCACCAAACCCCTCAAGGTAGGAAAACCTCTGACACTCTACGATACACATTGGAGTGTAACCCCCATGCATCATACCCATCGATAAAGAGATAAAAGCAATATTTTTCATAAAATTCAACTACAATCAATAATCATTGATCCATAACTTTTTCAAAAGAATAATTCAACAAAAAATGCAAGAGATCCCGCATAAAATATATTTGAATTGATAGTAATCAAGAACTATGATTTTGAAATCAAGGTAGAATAGATCTTGAAAGCAAATCATGTATTTTGTTCAAGAAACGAATCATGGATTCAAAAGAAAGTAAAAATATTGTAAATCAATTATTTATATCATAATAATGATGAAAAAGATATATTGCATAACCGTAATCATCAATGAATAAATCCGAGAAAGAACCCTTACTTTTAATCTGATGTTTGAAGATAATCCTAGCGTGTTTGAATCAATCCCGAAGCGAGTATCATCCTCGTGTCTCTTCTCTTGCTTCCTCTCAAGCTTTCTAGGGTTTTCTTGGATAAACAATTGCTAAACCTAGGCCTAAGGTCGTACCTGTTGTATTTATAATGCCAAAAGTGAATAAAACTCTCAACACAGATTGTCCAACTTCTGTCTTGTGCCTTCGAACGCGTGTGTCTCCCGTTTGTATGCGTCTAACATCATACCCCCAAATTCTAGTTCAAGTTTGACCTAGTTAGAAGTTGATTCACGAAAGTTTTGTGAAATAGACATTTGTATCCTTTGAAGTCTAGTTTCTACTATCCAAAAATCAGATCAATCGGAGTTAAGATTAAAAAGTTATGACAACAATACTAAGGTAGTATCAAATTCCTTTCTACCTAAATCCTTTCCCAAAATAGGTTTTAACTTCAGAATACTTCCTAATTTCTAATACATCGCATATTACCTCTCCCAAGATTTTTTGACCTTACGGATTCAATGAAAACCTTTTTTGATCTAAAAATATTTATAAAATTACTTGGCCACATTTTTCAATCCAAACATCTCCAAAACTCAATTTATCTCAACGTAAGTACGCGCAAAACTCAAACTTGATAATCAATCTTTTAACTATGATTCTAATTTTATACCATCATTTTATTCATCTTAGGAGAACTCTTAAGATAATATTCTCCTTATTTAATTTTAATACGCGATTTTACAATCCCCCCCCCCCAAAAGGAAGTTTCATCCTCGAAACTTTATCGTCGAGTTAGTCTAGCATCATTTACTAACAAAAAAAAAACTACCATCAATTTCCAACAATTGTCCCTAGCGGTATGGTAGGCAGCTAACATATAAATCCCAAAATTTGTATCAATTCCCCTAAACTTGCTAAAACCTATAAATTCGAATAACCAATCCATAACATAACTAGAATCAACCCATGTTAACCCATAAGCAAATAACTCCCAAAATATTTAAACCTAAATTTCCTTTCAATCTACACCAAAATCTCTAGTGCGTAATATGCAACCTACAGCTCTCATGTGAAATCTAATTCCTAAGCTCTGATACCAACTTTGCAACGCCCCAAAATCAACCCCGGGGAGCATTAACTATCTATACAACATCCATCCATGAGAACATACTAATGCACCGTTAAATAAATAAAATCATTCATAATCTAACATCTGATTAGATAAGTACCCAAAGAAAATATAAATAAATTCTTAACATAAGTAAACCCTTCAATATAAACTCTAGAGACTAAAATTCATTCTCAAACTTTCACAGCTCGATCCACATCATGATCCCTCTCAGCATCCCCATCTACCGACTTATCTAACATTGGATTCTACTCAACACTAAAATCTGAAAAATGTTATGGTAGGGTGAGCAATAAAGCCTAGTAGAAAAACCTTCCCAAACCCAAACAAGGTTTAGAAATCATGAAAACATGTGAGTCACAGTTTGTAAAATAATAGATATAATTTTGAAGTAAAACAGTGACATTTAATGAGATCTCAAGTTTACGGTATAAAATAATAAAGTTCATAGTAGAATAAAATCATTCACAAAAACCACAATTCATAACATAATATCTCATGTATATAGGTAGACTACTGTGAATTTACACACCAAACCTATCTCGTCCACCCACAACACAAACCATATCAAATCAATCCCTGCAGGGCCATGACACTTTAGAAATGACGTGTACTGATGTATCAGCATTGACGTATCCTTTCCTAGGAATAGTATGGACACATATGAAGGAATTAAAGTTGGACTTACTAGATCCTTAGCAATTCATGCCCCAACCTCGAATTTACATAGACAAATAGTGGTTAGCTCTTGCAAGAAACTAAACACCCTACGAGTGTTGGGCAACCACCAAACCCCTCAAGGTAGGAAAACCTCTAACACTCTACGATACGCATTTTAGTGTAACCCACGTTCATCGCACCCATGAATATAAGAGATAAAAATAACACATTTCATGAAATTCAATTACAATCAAGAATCTTTGATCCATGACTTTTTCAAAAGAATAATTCAACAAAATATGCAAGAGATCCCACATAAAATATATTTGAATTGATAGTAATCAAGAACTATGATTTTGTAATCAAGGTAAAATAGATCTTGGAAGGAAATCATGTATTTTGTTCAAGAAACGAATCATGAATTCAAAAGAACATAAAAACAATGTAAATCAATTATTTATATCATAATAATGATGAAAAAGATATATTATATAACCCTAATCATCAATGAATGAATCTGAGAAAGAACTCTTACCTTTAATCTGATGTTTGAAGATAATCCTCTCGTGTTTGAATCAATCTCAAAACGAGAATCATCCCCGTGTCTCTTCTATTGCCTCCTCTCAAACTTTCTAGGGTTTTTTTTAGATGAACAATTGCTAAACCAAGGCTTAAGGGTCGTTCTTTATGTATTTATAATGCCAAAAGTGGAGAAAACTCTCAACACAGATCATCGAACTTCTGTCTAGTGCGTCCAGACGCGTGTTTCTCCCTTTTGGACGTATCTAACAGCATACCCCTGACTTCCAGCTCAAGTTTAAGCTAGTTAGAAGTCGATTCACGAAAGTTTCGTGAAATATATTTGTGTAGCCCTTGAAGTCTAGTTTCTAATATCCCAAAATTCGATCAATCAGAGTTAAAATTAAAAATTTATGACAAAAATACTAAGATAGTGTCAAATTCCTTTCTATCCAAAACCTTTCCAAAATAGTTTTAACTTCAGAATACTTCCAAATTTCTAATACACTACATATTACCTCTCCCAAGGTTTTTCGACCTTACGGATTCAATGAAAACCTTATTTTGATCTAAAAATATTTATAAAATTACTTAGCCACACTTTTCAATCCAAACATCTCCAAAACTCAATTTATCTCAATGTAAATATGCGCAAAACTCAAACTTTATAATAAATCTTTCAACTATAATTCTAATTTTCTACCATCATTTTATTCATCTTAGGAGAACTCTTAATATAATATTATCTTTATTAAAATTTAATACGGGGTCTTACAATCCTCTCCTCTAAAAGAAAGTTTCTTCCTCGAAACTTTATCGTCGAGTTAGTCTAGCATCATTTACTGACCAAAAACAAACTACCATAAGTTTCCAACAATAGTCCCTAGTGGTATGGTAGGCAGCTAGCATATAAATTCTAAAATTTTGTATCAATTCCCCTAAGCTCGCTAAAACCTATATATCCAAATAACTAATCCATAACATAACTAGAAACAACCCCTGTTAACTCATAAATATATAACTCCCAAAATATTTAAACCTAAATTTTCTTTCAACCAACACCAAAATCTCTAGTGCGTAATTTGTAATCTACAACTCCTAAGTAAGACCTAATTCCTAAGCTCTGATACCAACTTTGTAATGCTCCAAAATTCACCCTGGAAGGCATTAACTATCTATACAACTTCCAACCATAAAAGCATACTAAAGTACCATTAAATAAATAAAATCATTCATAATCTTACATCTGATTAGATAAGTACCTAAAGAAAACATAAATA
Organism: Ilex paraguariensis; assembly: GCA_963454935.2. Lineage (NCBI taxonomy): Eukaryota > Viridiplantae > Streptophyta > Magnoliopsida > Aquifoliales > Aquifoliaceae > Ilex > Ilex paraguariensis. The sequence continues at coordinate 22,537 of CAUOFW020000425.1, forward strand.
AATTCTCAACATAAGTAAAACCATCCAATATAAACTCTAGAGGCTAAAATTCATTCTCAAACTTCTACAACTGGATCCACATCATGATCCCCTCAGCATCACCATCTACCGGCTTATCTAACTCTGGATTCTCTCCTCAACTCTGAAATTTGAAAAATGTTATAGTAGTGTGAGCAATAACGCCTAGGTGGAAAACCTTCTTAAACCCAAACAAGGTTTAGAAATCATGAAAACAAGTGGGTTACAGTTTGTAAAATAATATATATAATTTTGAAGTAAAACAATGACATTTAATGCGATCTCAAGTTTACGGTATAAATCAGTAAAGTTCATAATAGAATAGAATCATTCACAAAAATCACAATTCATAACATAATATCTCATGTATGTAGGTAGACTACTGTGAATCTACACACCGAACCTATCTCGTCCACCCATAACACAAACCATCTCAAATCAATCCCCGCAAGGCCACAACACTTACAGTATTTTAGGAAGGGCGTCTATTGACGTATCAACATTGATGTATCCTTTCCTAGGAATAGTATAGTTGCCCTCAGCCTCGAACTTACGTGGATAAATAGTGGTTAGCTCTCGCAAGAAACTAAACACCCTATGAGTGTTAGGTAACAACTAAACCCCTCAAGGTAGGAAAACCTCTAACACTTTACGATACGCATTTGAGTGTAACCCATGTTCATCACACCCATCAACACAAGAGATAAAAACAACACTTTTCAAAAAATTTAACTACAATCAAGAATCATTGATCCATAACTTTTTCAAAAGAAGAATTCAACAAAATATGCAAGAGATCGCACAAAAAATATATTTGAATTGATAGTAATCAAGAACTATGATTTTGTAATTAAGGTAGAATAGATCTTGGAAGTAAATAATGTATTTTGTTCAAGAAAAAAATCATTGATTCAAAAGAACGTAAAAATATTGTAAATCAATTATTTATGTCATAATAATGATCAAAAATATATTTTATATAACCCTAATCATCAATGAATGAATCTAAGAAAGAACTCTTACCTTTAATCTGATGTTTGAAGATAATCCTAGTTGTTTGAATCAATCCCGAAGCGAGAATCATCCCTGTGTGTCTTCTCTTGCTTCCTCTCAAACTTTCTAGGGTTTTTTTTGGATGAATAATTGCTAAACTAGGCCTAAGGGTCTTTCCTTATTTATTTATAATGCCAAAAGTGGATAAAACACTCAACACAGATTGTCTAACTTCTGTCCAGTGCGTTTAGACACGTGTTTCTCCCGTCTGGACGTGCTTGACAACATAACCCTTTCTTCCAGCTCAAGTTTGACCTAGTTAGAAGTTGATTCACAAAATTTTTGAGAAATACATTTTTGTATCCCTTGAAATCTAGTTTTTACTATCCAAAAATTAGATCAATCGAAGTTAAAATTCAAAAAGTTATGACAAAAATACTAAGGTAGTGTCAAATTTCTTTCTACCTAAATCATTTCCAAAATAAGTTTTAACTTCAGAATACTTCCTAATTTCTAATATACCCCATATTACCTCTCCCAAGTTTTTTCGACCTTCTGGATTCAATGAAAATCTTATTTTGACCTAAAAATATTTATAAAATTACTTAGCTACACTTTTCAATCCAAACATCTCCAAAACTCAATTAATCTCAATGTAAGTATGCGCAAAAGTCAAACTTTATAATCAAACTTTCAACTATGATTCTAATTTTCTACCATCATTTTATTCATCTTAGAAGAACTCTGAAGATAATATTATCCTTATTTAATTTTAATACGGGGTCTTACAATAATATGTGTGACATGTCAAGTTCATCACGTACAATACAAGTTTATATGTAGTATATATATACATTTTTAAAATATTGATTCTTGCTTTCTTTTGAAGCCTAATGACTAAGTCATAAGACCAAAATTTCGCCAAAGGAAGTGGTGATCTGGGTAAAACTAAACAAAAGGTGGATCTTGATAAATGAACATTATAACTAAAGTCTTAAGGAAAAGGATATTTTTTTTATATGTACTATAAATATGACGAATTTTTGGCAAAAATGATACATAATTTGAATATATACTATTTCATATTTAAAATAATTCACGTTCAACGCACGTATGCAGATACTAGTCCTATAAATAAACCAAGGGTTCTTAGACATACATGTCATTACCTTTGACCTAAGAATTGAAGATGCATTGGAGATCTCTTGATTTGGCTTTGTAGCTTGAACTTCATCCTTTCTTGTTGCTTTCGAAACTTGATATTTGAAGTATATTTACCATGGAATTACGTTGTGAATTACATCAAGACTTAATGGAATTAGACAATTACAATCAATTTCCTAACAATCTCTCTCTTTGTCATTTTTGTGACAAAATACAAGTAAACAAATTTAACATTACAACACGAAAACCACAAAGAAAAAATGCATTGTAAAGAATTTGAACACTTATTGTATAAGCCTCACAATCTCAAAAACTAGGTACAAAACTATTTTTGGATGATGCTTTGAAGATCATAGTTGTGCACACAACAACTCAACCAATACCTCATGAAAAGCATCATATGTGTAAATGACATAATATAATCATAGCTATGGAAGGCACCAAGAGAAAAGTAGAGCATGTTCATGCTAGCGTCATGCAAGTACAATCCATGCAACATAGTCAAATTGAAATATCCAAATCAAAGCATAAGATTAAGAGTATGTCTAAGAACAATTTGTTTTTTAAAAAAGTAGAGTACTTAATCATGGACAATGAACAAATATAAAAGCTCTGAAGATACCATAAAGTCCTAGATCTAAGCCTCAAAAATCAACAACACCTATAGTTGCAAAATAGGTGATGGATAAGGTTATCAAAGAAATAGGCTCATGATATAAGGAAGTGGAACCAAAACTCGAGTCGAAGTCCTGTTGCCTGACCTGTAGGGGAGACTGCTTGAGCCAAGTTAAGACAGCTTGAGTGGTCCTTGTAGGTTTTTTGTCAAAATAATAAAACAACAAACTAGCCACCTACAAACTTCTATTACTCACCCTGTACACGTCCTATTAACTCGTTGAGCCTCAAAAACATGCATGAATGTATATACACATTAAAATGCAACAAAATATACATGCATAGATGAAACTAGGATCTAATATGAAATGTAATTTTAAAATTCAAAGTAAATGCACAAAATAATTAATTATGAAAATCACAATCATTCATCAAATAGTAGATCCATCATTATTTGATCATTTTCAAAAATTCCTCTAAAGCATATTAAAGCATTTAGAACTCACTTTTCATGCATCCTAGAGCTCTCCTCTCACTTAGCTCAATTTCACTCACACATGTTCAAATTTTGTCTATCTTTGATCAACTCATGTTTAACGTGTGTGAAACCACACTCCGACACAATTAGGAGTCTGTTTAGATCAAATAATTAATAAGGTTCTACATGAATTCCTAATGCATCGCTTAAGTGAATACATAATCAATTAATGAGTGTCCATTCAAAATTTTCTTTTTCACTTTTCTATAGACACTCCCCTATTTTTACATCCTTCCTACAATTAATGGTATCAACTAAAATGATTGTGAATTCCTTACTTCACAAAGTATGCTTGTAAACATGTGTAGATTTAGCTCTTTGAGGTTTACATGTCAACATGAATAATTAAGCATGTAGTACTCTCAATAATTCAAATGCAATTGATATTAGCCATTTATTCTTTATGCCTCACTTTTTATATTTGGCCACATTGGGATATTTTATCACATTTGGCTCTTCGGCATCTTCTAAGGGCTTTGGGGCTTTACTAACCTTTAACTATGTGTTCACCTATCACCAACACTCAAAGTTATGTGAGGCCATTAATCATTCAAACTAGCAATACTCCTAAGTATGAAGGTGAATGGTTAGGTATGCACTTGGTTTTATGAATTGTCACAAAGAGTAACACCATCTAAGCATGCTAAGCTGAAAGATACTTAGTTTAAGGAACCACTAAGTTCTCTATGCCCTAATATGACTCACAGCAATGCACTTCAACTTTGATTTAAGGATGGAAAAGCTACAATTTGAACCAAAATGTGAGTACGACGATTAACAACGCAAAAATAACAAAAGATTTTTCCTTTTTTTATTAATGTTTTTGTATATTTTAAAAATCTCCTAAAAACAAAAAATATGCATAACATACAATAACAAAGGCAAAATAAAGCAATTACTGATAAATCCTAATCGGATATCCAACTAGATATCAAAAACTCTTTTTTGATTTTTTGTTTATATTTTTTTCTGTGTTTTTCATGTATGAAAAAGAAGTAAATAAACAAAGAAAAATACTTACAATGCATGAACCTAGGATGTATGACTATGACTATGTAGTTAGGTCGACACTTTCACCTCACCTATTCCTTAGGTGACTCAACCACTTTGGTAGCCTTTGAGGCTTCCAACTTAGTTGAGGTGGTGAGTTTCTCAAGGTACCCACACTTGTTTTCCCTTCTAATCTCACAGGTTAGCTCAGTGAAAGGGTAGAGGACTCACTCTGTTCTCTCTTAAAATTTTTTAAATAATTTTGACCTTGGGAGTAGAAAGAGTTTTATTCAACCTAGATAATGAGCCTTTAGGTAGTGATGCTTTCCTAGGTTTGGGGTCATTAGGCCTATCCATAAGCTTTGTAAGATGTATGACCTGATCATTCAAGGCCTTGGATTAGTTAGCTAGGTGATTAAACTTCTTATTCACGATTCCCTAGAGCACATGCAATGTGTACTACAGTGACCATGTTCTCCACATTTGAAATAAACAAATTGTTTGGTATAGGGTTCTTAAAAACTTTTTTTTCCCGCTCCTACCCTTATTACAAATTTTAGTCTTGGGTGGATGATGAGCACCTAATATTGCATATTTAACGGCCTAATTACATGCATTTTAATTCAACTTTGCATTTAATTACTTAGAGTTAGTCGAATTTATGAATAATGTAAAAATTTTGATGTTGTAGGTAATCATAGGGTAAATGATGGCTTTCGGGACCCTACAACTAAGTGTGGATGAGTGGTGAAGATATAGACACATTAGATGAGGATTAGGCGGCTTTAAGTGAAAGAGGTAGCGGTACTTAGTATCATAGGCACTGGTATCTAAGCCTACTAGAATTTTGGTACCAGCACCCGCACCAATGGGTAGTAGTACTCCGGTATTTTTAATTTTTTACCATGATCCACTTCGAATCTAAATATTTTCAAAGCATGAAAGTTGTAGATTTGGATGTCCTCTATTTTGTGTCAACATTTCAGCTCAATTAGATGGTGGGTGGGATCAAAAGTGATGACAAATGTATGAAAGTTGGTCCTGAACTACCAATAGGAGACCCCTAACTAACTACCGGTAGCATCCCCTTTATGACCTACTAGTAGAACCTTAATACCTACCGGTAAAAGACCCTAAAAGAAGTTATCTACCGGTAGAACTTGTCTAGAAAGCCCAGACACTTTTCCACACGACTCCACTAACCACGGGGGCCCACCTTTTGTCTTCCAAACCATACCTTGACATGTTTGACACCCCATGATGCTCTCCTAACCCCTAAAGTCAGATTTGAAGTAAGAGAGACGGGAGAAGCAAGAGAGAGAAGAATGGTGGTTGGAAAAGCGTGGGAGGAGCATGCTTGGACTAAAATTGCTTGTTCAAGTGTCCAACCTATCTACAATTATTCCAATTCAGTTCACACATGCTAAGGGAGACAAGATGGACGAAAATTGAGAAGTTTTGCACCATTATTGAGATTTTTACATGCTTTTAGAGAGAGAAGCTCCAAGGTTGAAGATAAAGTTTTAGAGAGAGAAAGTTTAGTTTTTTCATTTCCTTCACCATTTTCATTGTAGTAAGCTTTATTTAACTTGTAATCTTTCCCTCTTTCCCTCGAAACTCTTTTATTTAAGTTGTAATCAAGCTTAGTTAAGTGTTCTTGCTTTTCCATTTCTACAATTGGCTTCAAGCTTTGTATTTTGGTCATGAATGATTTTGCTCTTGAAGTTAAAATCTTTCCATACATCAATACAAGTTTCATGTTCCATTTCACTACCATGTTTCTTTACATTATGTTTGTTCTTGCCTTTACTATGAGTAGCTAGACTTTTAGTTGACTAATCCAAAGGAAAATTCCTCTTGGGTATGTGAAATCGACTCTCTTTCATTTTTTCTCATAGTGTAAAGTGTTTGGTTTGATTAGGTTGAGTGCGGACGTGGTTGTGGGCTCTTGATACATCATAGACTTGTCACGGGGTATGCTTTTTTCCAACTCATCCGCATTAGTCCCTCACTTCCTATGAATCAATCAAACGCTGAGACACCATTGATTGAATGAATTGAGTCGATTTGACATTTTCATTGGAATGACCTCTATGGATTAGCCAACCTTGTTTCCTTGCATTTTTCTCAAAACATAACTCACCAAAACAAAATTCACAAGATTTTCCAATTTTCATTTCTTTACAAATCACCCTTAAAAGCATTTTACCTTTTCTTCCCTGAGGAGATGACCTTGGAATACCCATTCCAAGTAAAACACAACATTGCAAGTCTCTCTACGCTTGGAGAGCACTTTTGCACACACACACACATGCGTTTTTCTTCACCCACACGATTTTCTCCATTTTTTACATTTGAACCCTAGGGAGAGTGACACTCACCAACTCGTATAAGCCATATACACACAATCCAGGCTCATGTTTGGACATTAGGGAAAACCAATCAAGTAGTGGATTGTTGTTCACTTGTAAGAGTTGAGAGTTAGCGTTACCCTTAACAAACACAGTCATGGAAGGAGTGGTGATGGTATGCTCATGAGTGTATCCTAATCCTCGTTTGTCACCAATACTTTTCCCTAGAGACAAACTTTTATTCAATTTCTTGAATATAGAGAAAGTATTTTTGAGAGTTCATTCAATTCGTGAAGGTCTTTATCAAGTTTTATTAATCTACACTCAAGACACTTAGACTCAACTAGCCTATGACACACACTCTCTCTAAAAGCTCAACTTGTCATTCAAGGACTTATTTTCATCTTCAGGTCCATAAATATGAGCTTTGAATTTCACCAAGTACACTTGGAGTTCTTTCTTCTCTTCATCACTTGTGTTGAGCCTCATGCACAATGATAGTATTATATTCTTTTGTTTGAGGATATCTTCACATAATTGATCATAACTCGGACTCACTTTTGTTCCATTTGGCCTTGATGGTCTTTCTCCTTTCTTTGAGCAAATATTTCTTTTTCCGATTTCGGCATTCCCAAGTCATGTGCCCAAACCCTTGACACTTACAACAGTGAAGTCCTAGCCCCTTTTTCTAAGCCTTTTGCTGAAATTTCTTTCCCCACATGTTGTCTCTTCCTTCCTTGGAAGTTTTAGGTCTAGTAAACTTACCCTTCGACCCAAAGGACTAAATGCTTCTAGCATTGGCATACTTACTAAACTTTCTAGCAAAGTGGGCTAATTCCTTTTTTCCCAATCAAGGTTTCTCGGATTCATCTCCTTTTTCTTGTATTGAGCTCAAGGCTAAGCTCCTTGATTTCTTTGGTGGTTTGAGATTTATCTCAAAAGTTAAAATAGGCCCAACTATGTCTTCTATTAACACCTTCTCCAGATTAACTCCCATTTCTAAGGTTGTCACCTTAGCATGAAACCTCCTTGGTAAAGATCACAAGATTTTCCATTTGATTGCAGAGTCATCATACTTGGAACCCTAAGCAAAGGATGAGTTTTCAATATCACTAAATCTACCATAAAAATTGCTAAATGTTTCGTCATCTTGCATCCTCAAAGTCCTAAACTAAGAGGTGTACCTTTGAAAATGAGACATCTTCACTAAAGGTGTCCCTTCATGGAAAACTTCTAAGATGTCCCAATCCTTTTTGGAAGCCTCACAAGTGAAGATCCTCTGAAACTCGTTTGGTATCATGGAATTGAATATCAAATTCAAGCCTTTTGAGTTCTACCCCCACAGACTCATACTCAATCTTGGACAAAGTCTTTAGGGGTTTGGTCTAGTAACCAAATCACTACCCTCAGTAGTAGTGATGGTAAGAGGAGTCCAACCTTCTAATATTGAAAACCACACTTGTTCGTCTATTGAATTTAGAAAATCCCTCATTCGAGCCTTCCAATATGCATAATTCGACCCATCGAACAAAGGTGGCCTCGAAACCAAATCTCCTTGTTTATGAGAATATGTTGATAATCAACTAGTAGTTATAATGAATCTTGATCAACAAAAATTAGGTTAAATAGGCAAGTAAACCATGGATGCCTACAATGTGGCTCTTGTACCAATTGGGAGGAGGAGATTCAAGTGCATCTTCCCTCACAATTATACACATGGAATTACTTTACACAATCTGTGGGGGGAGGTGAATAGGTTTATTCAAAATTAACACTCAAACAATCACCAATTTAAACCTAATTGACCACAATTACTAATTAATCAATTAGCCCTTTCAACCCTTTTTTACCCACAAGAACAACCCAACATACGAATGAATGGATGATTAATATATGGACTCAATTAATTCACCAATCTAATCACTCACCCCTTAGATCCCACTAATAAGCAAACCATCCACAAAACCCAATTGATGAATATGTCAAATAGAGACTTTAAAGAATCATTCCATTAAACACATTGTGTGCTATTGTAAGTGTGTATGAAAATTAAAGCAATAAAAGTCATCCAGTACATATACAATTTGTTGATGGCAAAACCCTTCTTAGGAAAAATAGGGAATCAATCTCATTCACCTAGAGCCTAATCTACTAAACTCAAAGTCAAGTACTCGAGTTTATATCTCAACCAATTCACATGGTTAGATGCTCCTTTCTATTGTAAATCTCTTCTTTGGATTCATCACCGAAGTCTTAAGTAGCTTCACTTAGAGGCGCTCACCGTAATGAACAATCTAGGCCTCTCGAGCAATCTTCTAGAATGCACCTAAGATTCTTAGTATGCACACACCAATGTGGGTTTTATTGATCACCAAGCTAGATCTGCTTCTCCAATGTGTGAAGTTAAATAGGAAGGATCAAGATAGCTTTACCTTTCGGATCTTAGGGATCATAGTTCTTTTCTACCTTATAGAGGCTTACCCTTTACATATAGGTTCGGAATTAGGTTTGTCTTGGGGTCCAAGTAAACAAAAATTCATGAACTACTGCTAGAGCTGTCAAAGAGCGATGAGAGGGCGGTCTTCACTAGAATGAAAAAGGGTTGAAACCAAATCAATGGAGTAGGATAGCCCAGGACCTCTGCAGACTAAGAGAGGCCAAAGGGTAGTCTCCACTGTCCAACTCATCGGCCTTACCCGAGTTTATCCCTAAGTATTCAGAGACCACTCTAGCTAAAAGCAAACGAGTAGAGGATCATCCCTACTAATTTTTAATCTAGAAACCCATAAAAGCAAATGGTATTCGATTCATGACTCATTCTATGTTTTCAAAACATATTTAGGGTTTAGATAATCATTTTAATGAAAATCCTAAGAGTCATTTGCAAATATTCCTCATTCTAATTCCATTATCCTAATTAGCCTAAGTCTAAAAATAACCCAAGAGTTTTTAGGTATCTAGGTCATTGCCTTTGTCATAAGCATTGAAGGTGCATTGGAGATCTCTTGATTTGGCCTTCTAGCTTGAACTTCATCCTTCCTTGTTATTTTCGGAGCTTGACTTTGAAGCATCTTGACCATGGAACTAGGTTGAGATTTGTATCAAGAATTCAAGAAATTAGTCAATTACAATCAATTTCCTAAAAAATCTCTTTCATGAAAAGTCTAAGAGTCATTCATGGATATTCCTAATCCCAATTCCATTATTCTAATTAGCCTACATCTATAAATAAACCAAGAGTTGTTAGGGATCTAGGTCACTACATTTGTCCTAAGCATTGGTGATTTGGCTTTGTAACTTGAACTTCATCCTTCATTGTTGATTTTAGAACTTGATCTTTGAAACATCTTGAATATAAAGGTTGAGATTTACATAAAAACTTTACGACATTAGCCAATTACAACCAATTTTCTAACAAGTTTAATGCAAGGAAAAAGGTGTTCTGTAAGTGTTATTGACCAATTAATGATTAATTTGGTGATTGTGGCTTGTCATTCTGGGAGGGGGAGAAACGATGTGGATGTTCCCTCACGATTATATGTGATGAGTGGGTTTTATACCTACAAAATGAGTATTCTGGGCTTGATAAAATTGCAATTTTTCAAGTATTTTATGTTCTTTTTTTATTTATTTTGTGTGTTTTAATCTTATTTTGTAGGGAGCATCATTTGGAAGGAAACAAGATCATTTAGAAGGAAACAAGGTCATTTGGGAGCTTAAGTGTTGGATTTATGAAGACTAAGCAACAAGGGCAACTCTAAGCTTAAAAGGGGATTAGCACCTTAGCACTACAAACCAACGCCTAGGCTCTAGGAGGGCAAAAAGTCCATGCACCTGCGTTGATTTTAAGGGTTATAGCGCTTATTTTAATGTGAACGCGAATTTTGACTTGTTTTTGAGCCAAAATTGAACCTTAATTCTACAAAGAGGAAAAACGAAGGGATTGAAAGAGAATTGAAGACAAGAATCAAAAGAAGCGACACAAAGAAAATTGGACTTGAATGCTAGAGAGGAATTGAAGATTGCAACAAAGCTTTCATTCTTTTCTCTTACTTTTACTTCTTGATTTTTCTGAGATGTTTAATTTGAGAACGATGTTTTTATGTTAAGAACAAAATTTTTATTAAGATTGCAATAGACCTTGATGTTTAGTTAAATTGATCTATTATCGTTTCTACTTCTTATTGATCATATATGAGTTGTTTGTCATATTTTGTGCTTAATATATGATTGTGTGGCCAACAATTAATTTGATTTCCTAGATGAAATTAGGAGATGAATTCTAGGTTTAGATCTAAATATGATAACATGCGTCTGGTTAATTCTTCTTAGGATTGAATAGTTGGGTTTGTGTATAGGATAGGAATATACATATATGTAGTGTGTAACTTTTATGAGAGTTTGAACTGAATGAATCTTTTTGAAATTATTTTGCAAAGGAATATAATAATTTAATTGAGAGAGATATTTTTATCTAACTATCGGAAGAGGTTTGATAAATAATTTTGAGTTCTCAATTAACAACTTATTTTGATCAACTAACTAGGAAGAGAGTGGAGAGATTTATATGAAGCATTAGGGAAAGTTGTAATCTTAAGTTCTTTTATCTGGTAAATTCAATCCTTGATTATTAAGTTTAGATTTAGTTTTAAATTAGTCACTTCATAGTTTAATTCCAATTGTTTAAATAAAATTGAATTGATACAAAGTTAGTACTTGGACATCATTAGTAATAAATCTCCATGAGAACGATACTCTACTTATCACTTTATTACTTATTGATCGTGTATACTTGCACGTAAATTATCAATATCAAATTCAGACAACAAGTTTTTGGCGTCGTTGCCGGGGATTTATTATAGTAATTATTTCAATCTTAATTTCAATCAATTTGATCTTAGTTTAAACTTATTTAATTTTTTGTTTTAATTTTTTTTCGCAAGTACCCTTGAATTTTGTATGCAAACATGATCTACAAGTCAGAAGCTACTACCATACGAAGATAAAATTGAAAGAAGGCTCTGAAACTTATGAAAGCATTGTCAAGAAGTAAATAATCAAGAAACTATGGCTGAAGTTGAACAAAAATCGCTAAGGAATTATGCTATGCCGCTTGTTACAGAAATACAATCGAGCATTCAAAGACCCGTAATTCAAGCAAATAGTTTCGAAATCAAGCTGGATACCATCCAAATGATTCAGAATTTAGTGCAGTTTGGGGGTTTGCTTAATGATGACCCAAACAATCATTTGGTGAGTTTTCTAGAGATTTGCGAAACGTTCAAGTATAAAAGGGTTACCAAAGATGCGATTAGACTCCAACTTTTTTCTTTCACACTTCGAGATAAGGCAAAGAGTTGGTTGGATTCATTGCCGCCAAATTCTGTTATTATGTGGACAGATTTACCTCAAAAATTCTTAGCTAAATTCTTTCCATAAGAAAAAACTGCAATGATGAGGAACGACATCACATCATTCGCACAACATGATTCTGAGACTCTATATGAAGCTTGGGTGTGATTCAAGGACTTACTCCAGAAATGCCCTCACCATGGTATTCCTAATTGATTGCAAGTTCAAACGTTCTACAATGGGTTGTTTAGTGCTACTTGGGCTAGTATCGATGCAGCTGCAGGTGGGGCATTGATGGGGAAAAATTTCAATGAAGCCTTTGAGTTATTGGAGACAATGGCTACCAACAATTATCAGTGGCCCTTTACAAGGATCAATCAGCCAAAGGTAGCAGGGATTTATGAAGTTGATGTGGTTACTCCATTGGCTGCACAGGTTTTTACATTGACAAAGAAGATTGATGCTTTAGGGGTGCAGCCTATTCAGAGTGTGGGAGTTGTTTGTGAATTGTGTGCTGAGAACCATCTGAACAATCAATGTGCAATTAATCTAGAGTCGGTACAATACATTGGTAACCACAACAGACAGCAATATAGCAATAATTTCAACAATTATAACCCTGGTTGGAAGAATCATTTGAGATGTTTTTGGAATAATAATCAAGCCCAACCGTCTGCTCTAGGATAATCATACCCACCACACTTTCAGAATTAAGCTCCACTACAACAGGAAAATAAGTCAAATTTGGAAGAGCTGCTTTCCAAGTACATAGCACAAAGTGAGACAAGGATGAACAGTATGGAAGTATCAATGCAAAACCTAGAAAACCAAATGGGTCATGTAAAACCCGGTAAATTTAAACTTTTTACAAAAAGGGCAAAACGGTAATTTATTGCTACAGTACAGGTTGAAAACTTAAATTTTTCTAGATCTCAAATGATGAAACGGGCCTGACATTTGGATTCATCTCACAAAATCTAGTTACCCTGTCAAATTTCAACAAATTCTGAGATAGTCAGATTTTTCACGTTTTACGAGATTTTGATAAAATTTCAGAAGTTGGGAAACAATTAAATGTAATTTAAAATAAAATATTTTGAACTTGAACCGGGAGAAAAATTAATCGTTTCGGGGTAGAAACAGACTCAGGAAAAAGAAGGTCGTGTGGCGGATTGTGGACCAAGTATTAAGAAGTATAAATAGGGGAAAAATCAGATTTTTCCCCCATTCGCTTGTCCAGCCATTAGCTGATAAAGAAGAGAGGGAAATAGAGAAAGTTCTCCACCTTCTCTTTACGATCTACGACTCCATGGTGCTCGGATCCACTCGTGCCAAGAAGGAAAGTTGTTCTCCTCAACGTGGGCTACAAAACCATACCAAGGAGGTCGGTTTTGGGTGAGATTCCAAGGACGGGATTTTTGGGAGGAGAAGATTTTAGCTTGAATCGGGTTTTTGGAGCTTCCCAACGTGTTCTTTACGCTTCAAGAGGTAGGGTTCCTTCCTACTTTGGCGTATTTCACAACCTATGGTGTTATATGTGATGGGTGGGGTGGTATAGTAAGATATCATTTGCCTATTGTAGTTGAGATTGGCGAAACGGGTAGAGTAAATGCTATCTCGAATTAGGTAGAGAAACGTTTTAAATTAAATTCCTAGCTTAGAGTGAAATTGTGGAATTCACTTGTGTATTTCTGTGGAATTTCACATTATGTGATTATATTATGTTTTAGTGAAGGAAGTATGTTATTGGTATGTGTTACGTAATAGCATGCTTGGGAATTGTTGTTGAGTATGGATGGAATGATATGTTGTTAACATGTTAGCATCATGACGGTTGTGGTAATTATATGCTTAGGATATAAATTACCATGAAAAATGTTGATATGTGTTTATTGATGTATTAACGTGGTGACAAAAATTGGCAATTACATGCTTATGATATGATTGGCCATGAAATGTGGAAATAATTGTTAATCTAGCTCATATGGCATTACATATGAGGCATGACATCGATATAGCAATGGTGTACCACATTGCATTTACACAAGTCATCGCATCCATGAGCATGAAACTTGGGTGAGGGTGTAGGAGTGTGCATGGTTTGGGTTAAACACCATCCTTGGGGGATGACAAGTGGGCTCGGTACCGTTGGACCAAGGTTCAACAGAGTTCCACGGTTGAATAGAAAAGAAAACTTGTGTCGGGTATAGCAAGAAGGGCTAGACACTCCCTCGGGTGCAAGGCCCAGCTACTGGTTCATACACTCCGTCGGTGCAAGTCCAAAAAGTATAGAAAGGCTTTCGGAGCCGGCGGTGTGATTCCAAAATTCGTTGCCCAACAAAGACACAAGATTTTGTTTTTTAAAAATACCCATTCAATGGGTAACATCCACAATGATTTGATTTTATAAATACATCACTTTTATTTCAAACAATCATTGGATGTATTTTTTGTCAATTGACAGATTCATTACACATGTGCATTGCATTGTTTAGTGGGAGCCGGTGAGGACTCGAGTTAAGATGCATGAATGAGTCTCATCTCATTTAATAGCATGACATAGAATTCCATATTTTTGTTTGAGAATGTTGTTGAGTGTGAAATGTTGCATGTGAACATTGCATATTCCCTTAGGTTGAGGAGTACCTTTTGCAGGAAATACTCTACTAGGCGTTGACTCACCCTATACGGGAAAATATTTCAGGTGCTAGTGGTACATTGGCAGAAGGCTCTCACTCGGGGCCTCAAGGACGAAGAAAGCTGGAATGTAACTTTATTTTGGATTTTTGTAAAACAATTGTGGAAAATTGGTTTTTGGCATGTAAATATATGAAATCATTTGTAATGAACTTGTATAAGTGTGGTTTAATGTTGGAAACTCCATTATGCATGTTTGGGTTGGTTTTGGATGGATGTGGAATGGATTGGAATGGGTTGGAAATGAAGAAGGAAGGATTTGTAGAAGAATAGACAAAAACCTTCCGGAAGGTCGATGAAAACCTTTCAGAAGAACTTTTGCAGTGAGTAAAACCTTCCGGAAGGTCGAGCAAAAACCTTCTAGACTATGTGTTTCCTCATTCAAATGATGTCAATGGACCATGATGGAGTATAAATTGTGATGTATTAAACCTTAGATGGGTCTAGTGACTATGTTGTACACAGGTTAAGCAATTGGGAGTTCCCAGTCCTAGGGAGACCCTGTCCAAACCTTTTTATTATTGAGCCGTGGTGTCGGGTCATACGACATTCATGGGTATTTTTGTGGGTTGATGGGTGATCAACGGGTTAACAAAAGGACCCCCGAAATTTGGGGCGTCACAACTTGGTATCAGAGCTTAGGTATACAATTTACCTAGGGCTTGGTGGGCATGGGTCTAGACCATTGCATTCATTTTGCATTTCATGCTATGTGCTTTAATTGCTACATGATTATGTGATGTGTGTTATGTGACTTATGTGCATGGTAAAATGTATATGGAAAAGGGACACTAGGTTTAGAAAACATAACATTGGGGGTCAAAAAACAAAGGAACGGGATAGTTCAAGGTGTAAATGTCTCCTAGTGGTGGCATACACCCTACTAGGGAGACAAGGAGAGAGATTTGAAAGTTTATAGTTGATCCTTATCTTGGGATACTATGTGAGGCTCTATTGCAATCTTACATGTGTGTAGATGGCAAATCGAGGAAGGGGACGCTGAGGCGGTGGGCGGAGCAATAACCAACCACCACCGACCTTAGACCAACAAGCCGTTATAATGGCTATGGGTACGATGACTGCTAACTTAGCACAGATAAGCGCCAATATGAGCCAAGGGGCTCAAGCCATCCAAAGGAGTTTAAGTTCCATAAGCCACAAACGTTCATGGAAAAAGCGGAAGTCAACTTACCAGGCAGGTTAGAGGACTTGCTATTATTGTCATCAAATGAGTCATGTGAGGAAAAATTGTCCCTTGAGGCAAAGCTCACGGAGTTCTGAGACATCTCAATCCCAGTCGTCAGTAGGACTCACACAAGCACACATTGTTCCTCCCTATCCCATTTTGGACCAAGGAGATCTGTTCCAACTACAGGGTGCTATCCAAGTCCCTAGTACCCTACATACGGAGACATCATAAGCAGGCCGGATGAGCCAGGATGTGGGCCAAGGCCAGGGTCAATCCTCCTAAGGTGGGAGACACTTCAGGGTTTCCACCCAGGTAGGTCAGAGAGCTTGCTATTATTGCCACCAGCCGGGTCATAAGAGGCGGGATTGCCCTCAAAGGTATGGATCCCGGAGTTCTAGGACATCTCAATCCCAATTGTCGGTGGGGCAGCCACAGACACACTACATTCCTTCCTACCCCACTATGGGCCAGGGCATGGGTCAAGGCCGAGGGCAAGACTTACAGGCCAGGATTTCAAGGACCCAAGTGAGTATTTATGGCATCACGCCTCAGAATGAGCTGATGGATCAGTCGGTAGCCCACGGTACATTTCTTACTTTTCGAATTATAAGCACATGTGTCATTCGATTCTGGCATGCCATATGTCGTTATTGTCACATTTCGTTGATAAAATAGATTTAGAAATCATAACCCTACAGGAGTCTTTAGGGGAAAAGTTAACCTTAGGAGCTAAAGTTAGAGTTGCATTGATCAGATATGTCAGGGATACGAGTTAGAAATCTCAGGAATTCTATTCACCGTGGACCTTAGGGTCATGGGCATGTTAGAGTTCGATGTTATCCTCAGAATGGATTTGGTTGGTGGCATACCGAGCCGTCATTATTTGTGGTCGAAAGAGGGTCACTGCTTATACGCCTGATGGTGTTTGTTTCAAGTTCTAGGGGGAAAGGTCTGATGCTTTACCTCAAGTCATGTACGAATCTAGATGGCAAGGGTAATTGATGGGTTGACTTGCGATCCTTACCCTAGAGGACGAGGCAAGACAGGAGTTGGGTCTACCTCGGGTTGTATGTGAGTATGAGGACATTTTTTTGGACGAACTACTGGGATTACCTCCACATAGGGATGTGGATTTCTCCATTGAGATGTATCCCGGTACATCTCCTATTTCTATGACTCCGCATAGAATGGCACCAGCTGAGTTATAAAAACTCAAGGTCTAATTATAAGAATTATTGGACAGCGACTCTATTTGATCGAGCACTTCACCTTGGGGCGCTTCGGTGTTGTTTGCCAAGAAGAAGGATATAACCCTTTGACTGTGTATCGACTATCGACAGTTGAATCGGGTCACCATCAAGAATAAGTACCCTTTGCCGAGGATTGATGAATTATTTGATCAGCTAAGAGGGGCACGGGTCTACTCCAAGATAGATCTCCACACCAGTTATCATCAGTTGAGAATTAGGGAGGTAGATATCCCTAAGACAACGTTCAGAATGCGGTACGGGCATTTCGAGTTCACAGTGATGCCATTTGGGTTGACAAATGCCCCGGCAACATTCATGGATCTCATGCATTGGGTGTTCCAACCCTATTTAGATCAGTTTGTCGTGGTGTTTGTTGATGACATCTTGATCTACTCCAAGACTAAGGAGGAGCATGAGGGTCACTTGAGGATTGTTCTCCAGACCGTGAGAGACCATTAGTTGTACGCCAAGTTCAGCAAGTGTGAATTTTGGCTTACGGAGATAAAGTTTTTGGGACACGTGGTGTCAGTTCGGGTGTATCCGTGTACCCGGAGAAGGTTGAGGCAGTTATGAACTGGGAGAGACCGAAGTCGGTCTTCAAGATACGTAGTTTCTTGGGACTGGCGAGGTATTATAGGAGAGTCATCAACGACTTCTCTCGACTCACCGCACCTATGACTAGGTTGACTCGGAAAGAGGTCAAGTTTCAGTGGGATAATTCATACGAGAAGGCATTCCAGGAGTTAAAAAGGAGGCTTACTTCAACTTCTATTTTGATAGTTTTGGAGAGGGGACAGATGTACACCATGTATTGTGATGCCTCTAAGGATGAACTCGGTTGTGTTTTAATGCAGTCCGAGAGGGTGGTGACTTATGGTTCTCAACAGTTAAAGAACCATGAGCGGAGTTATCCTACACACAACATAGAGTTGGCGGCCATTATCTTTGCATTAAAGGCTTGGCACCACTATCTATATGGTGAGCGGTTCGAAGTATTTTCGGACCACAAGAGTCTGAAGTATATCTTCACTTAACGGGACCTCAATATGAGACAACACAGGTGGATGGAGTATCTGGAGGATTATGACTTCACCTTGCATTACCATTCTGGTAAGGCAAACGCGGTGGCTGATGCGCTCAGCCGAAAGTCACAGGGGGTCTTAGCTAGTGTGGCCTCCCGGGAGTGAAAGATGCTCGAGACTGTGGGACAGTTTGGGCTGCATTATCACAGACAAGCTTAGGGTGTTTTAGGGAGCTTGGTGGCTACGCCTTCCCTACTGAGCAGGGTGATTGAGTCCTAGGGGCAAGACCCAGAGTTATCTTCCATAAGGGACCGAGTGTACGCGAGTACCGGTGATGAGGGCTAGGCCAGTCACTCAAATGATTGTCTTCGGTACAGGGGAAGGATTGTGGTTTCCCAGTTAGCAGATTAGAGAGAGAAAATCCTTAGAGAGTTCCATTGTTCCCGATTTGCTGTGCATCTAGGTGGCACAAAGATGTACCAAGATCTTCGTCGCCAGTATTATTGGAGTGGGATGAAGAGGCAGGTTGGTGACTTTGTCAGTAGATGCCTCACGTGTCAGCAGGTCAAGACTGAGCACCAGGGACCAGCGAGGTTGCTCCAGCCTTTGGAGGTGGCTGAGTGGAAGTGGGAGCATATCACCATAGATTTTGTGACCCACTTGCCACGGACATCGCGGGGACATGATGTGGTGTGGGTGATAGTGGATTGGTTTACCAAGTCGGGACATTTTTTGGCTGTACGGATGACCTTCACATTGGAGGAATTCTACAGGTTATATATACGAGAGATTGTCCGATTGCATGGGGTACCCATATCTATAGTATCAGATCGGAATCCCAGGTTTACAGCTCATTTTTGGGAGAGCTTCTAGAGAGCCATGGGAACATAGTTGATGATGAGCACTGTTTTTCATCCCCAAACGAACGGTTAGTCAGAGAAGACCATCTAGACATTAGAGGACATGTTGCGGGCATACGTCCTAGATCTCAAGGGTAGTTGGAAAGATCATTTACCCTTAATGGAGTTCGCCTACAACAATAGCTATCAGGCGAGCATACAGATGGCACCCTAGGAGGCACGATATGAGAAGCATTTTTGTTCTTCGGTTTATTGGACGGAGGTTGGAGAGAGACCCTTTACGGGTCCGAATTTGATTAGAGACACCCCAGAGAAGGTGAACTTGATTCAGAAACGGTTGCTCACAGCTCAGAGCCGACAGAAGAGCTACGCCGACAGACGGCGGTGACCTCTAGAGTTTGAGGTAAGAGATCATGTCTTCTTGAAGGTGATACCTTTAAGAGGAGTGGTCAGGTTTGGTAAGTGAGGAAAGCTGTCGCCGATGTATATCAGGCCCTTTGAGGTACTCGAGAGGGTGGGTATAGTGACTTACCGGTTAGCGCTACCGCCACATTTAGCGGATGTTCATGCAGTGTTTCATGTCTCTATGCTCCGGAAGTATACTCTAAATCTGACTCATGAGGTGGATTGGGGTGAGTTGATTATTGATGCGGATGGAACTTTCAAGGTGGGACCGGTGCGTTTCATGGATAGCCGAAAGCAAGTTTTGTGAGCCAAGACCGTGAGACTAGTGAAGGTGCTGTAGCAGCACTGAGGCATGGAGGAGGCCACATGGAAGCGTGAAGACACTATACGTGTCAACTGCCTGTTCCTACTTGAGGACGGAGGTACAAGCTTTATAATTTTAAGTAAAATTTCATTGTTGCATATGCATGTGGTTAAGGGTGTATGAATGTGTAAGAATTTCGGGGACGAAATTATTTTAAGGGGGGAAGAATATAAAACCCAATAAATTTAAAATTTTTACAAAAAGGGTAAAACGATAATTTATTGCTATAGTACGGGTTAAAAACTTAAATTTTTCTAGATCTTGGATGACGAAACGGACCTCACAGTAGGATTCATCTCGAAAAATCTAGTTATCTTATCAAATTTCATCGAATTCTGAGATAGTCAAATTTTTTACATTTTATGAGGCACTCGAGTCTCGGATGACCCAAAAACGAGATTTTTGATAAAATTACAAAATTTAAAAAATAATTAAATTTAATTTAAAATAAAAATATTTTAAACTTGAACTGGGACGAAAATTAATCGTTTCGGGACAGAAACAGACCTAGGAAACAGAGGGCCGTGTGGCAGATTGTGGGCCAAGTATTAAGAAGTATAAATATGGGAAAAATCAGATTTTTCCCCCATTCTCTTGTCCAGCTGTTAGCCGATAAAGAAGAGAGGGAAATAGAGAAAGTTCTCCACCTTCTCTCTACGATCTACGACTCTACGGTGCTCGAATCCACTCGGGCCAACAAGGAAAGTTGTTCTCCTCGACATGGGCTACAAAACCATACCAAGGAGGTCGATCTTAGGCGAGATTCCAAGAACGGTATTTTTTGGAGGAGAAGATTCTAGCTTGAATCGGGTTCTTGGAGCTTCCCAACGTGTTCTTTACTCTTCAAAAGGTAGGGTTCCTTCCTACTTGGGCATATTTTAACAATCTATGGTGTTATATGTGATGGGTGGGGTGGTATAGTTAGATATCATTTTCCTATTGTAGTTGAGATTGGCGAAATGGGTGTTGGAAACGGGTAGAGTAAATGCTATCTCGAATTGGGTAGAGAAACATTTTAAATTAAATTCCTAGCTTGGAATGAAATTGTGGAATTCACTTGTATATTTCCATGGAATTTGGCGTTATGTGTTTATATTATGTTTTAGTGAAGGAAGTTTGTTATTGGTATGTGTTACGTAATACCATGCTTGGGAATTGTTGTTGAGTATGAATGGAATGATATGTTGTTAACATGTTAGCATCATGATGGTTTTGGTAATTATATGCTTAGGATATAAATTACCATGAGAAATGTTGATATGTGTTTATTGATGTATTAACATGGTGACAAAAATTGGCAATTATATGCTTATGATATGATTGGCCATGAAATGTGGAAATAATTGTTAATCTAGCTCATATGACATTCATTACATATGTGGCATGACATCGATATAGCAATGGTATACCACATTGTATTTGCACAAGTCATCGCATCCATGAGCATGAAACTTGGGTGAGGGTGTAGGAGTGTGCATGGTTTGGGTTAAACACCATCCTCGGTGGATGACTAGTGGGCTCGGTACCGTTGGACCAAGGTTCAACAGAGTTCCACAGTTGCATAAAAAATAAAACTTGTGTCGGGTATAGCAAGAAGGGCTAGGCACTCCCTCGGGTGCAAGGCCCGGCTACTGGTTCATACACTCCGTCGGTACAAGTCCAAAAAGTGTAGAAAGGCTTATGAAGCCGGCAGTGTGATTCCAAAATTCGTTGCCCAACAAAGACACAAGATTTTGTTTTATAAAAATACCCATTCAATAGGTAGCATATACAATGATTTGGTTTTATAAATACATCACTTTTATTTTAAACAATCATTGGATGTATTTTTCATCAATTGACGGATTCATTACATATGTGCATTGCATTGTGTAGTGGGAGCCGGTGAGGACTCAGGTTAAGATGTATGAGTGAGTCTCATCTTATTTCATAGCATGACATAGAATTTCATATTCTTGTTTGGGAATGTTGTTGAGTGTGAAATGTTGCATGTGAACATTGCATATGCCCTTAGGTTGGGGAGTAGCCTCTGTAGGTAATACTCTACTGGGCGTTGGTTCACCCTATACGGGAAAATATTTCAGGTGCGGGTGGTACATTGGTGGAAGGCTCTCACTCAGGGCTCAAGGATGAAGAAAGTCAGAATGTGGCTTTATTTTGGGTTTTTGTAAAACAATTGTGAAAAATAGGTTTTTGGCATGTAAATATATGAAATCATTTGTAATGAACTTGTATGTGTGTGGTTTAATGTAGAAAACTCCATTATGCATGTTTGAGTTGGTTTTGGATGGATGTGGAACGGATTGGAATGGGTTGGAAATGAAGAAAGAAGGATTTATAGAAGAACAGGCAAAACCTTCTTGAAGGTCGATGAAAACCTTCCAGAAGGTTAATGTAAATTTTTATCCAACAGGCAAAACCTTCCTGAAGGTCGATGAAAAACTTCCGGAATAACTTTTTCAGTGAGTAAAACCTTCCGGAAGATTTTTCAAAAATCTGAAATTTTAAGAATACTTTGCCATGCTTTTGGGCTATGTGTTCCCTCATTCAAATGATGTCAATGGACCATAATGGAGTATAAATTGTGATGTGTTAGACCTTGGATGGGTCTAGTGACTATGTTGTACACAGGTTAAGCAATTGGGTGTTCCCGGTCCTAGGGAGACCTTGTCCAAACCTTTTTATTATTGAGCCATGGTGTCGAGTCATGCGGCATTCACGGGTATTTTCGCGGATTGATGGGTGATAAACGGGTTAACAAGAGGACCTCCAGAATTTGGGGCGTCACAGATTGGTATCACACCATAGGTATACAATTTACCTAGGGCTTGGTGGGCATAGGTCTAGACCATTGCATTCATTGTGCATTTCATGTTATGTGCTTTAATTACTATATGATTATGTGATATGTGTTATATGAATTATATACATGGTAAAATGTATATGGAAAAGGGACACTAGGGTTAGAAAACATAACCTTGGGGGTCGAAAAACAAAGGAACGGGATAGTTCAAGGTGTAAACGTCTCGTAGTGGTGGCAAACACCCTACTAGGGAGACAAGGAGAAATATCTCAAAGTTTATACTTGATCCCTATCTGGGGATACTATGTGAGGCTCTATTGCAATCTTACATGTGTGTAGATGGCAAATCGAGGAAGGGGACGTCGAGGCGGTGGGCGGAGCAATAACCAACCACCACTGACCTTAGACCAACAAGCCGTTATAGTGGCTATGGGTACGATGGTTGCAAACTTAGTATAGGCAAGCGCCAATATGAGCCAAGGGGCTCAAGCCATCCGAAGGAGTTTAAGTTCCATGAGCCATAAACGTTCATGGAAAAAGCGAAAGTCAACTTACCAGGCAAGTTAGAGGACTTGCTATTATTGCCACCAAACAGGCCATGTGAGGAAGAATTGTCGCTTGAGGCAAAGCTCACGGAGTTCTGAGATGTCTTAATCCCAGTCATCAATGGGACTCACACAAGCACACATTGTTCCTCCCTGTCCCATTTTGGACCAAGGAGATCTGTTCCAACTACAAGGTGTTGTCCAAGTCCCTAGTACCTTACGTGCGGAGAATCCGCAAGCAGGTCGGATGAACCAGGATGTGAGCCAAGGCCAGGGTCAATCCTCTCAAGGTGGGAGACACTTCAGGGCTTCCACACAGGCAAGTCAGAGAGCTTGCTATTATTGCCACCAGTTGAGTCATAAGAGGCGGGATTGCCCTCAGAGGCATGGATCCTGGAGTTCTGGGACATCTCAGTCCCAATCGTCAGTGGGGCAGCCACAGACACACTACATTCCTTCCTACCCCACAATAGGCTAGGGCATGGGGTCAAGGCCGAGGGTAAGACTTACAGGTCAGGACTTCAGGGACCCAAGAGAGTATTTATGGCATCACGCCTCAAAATGAGCTGATGAATCAGTCGGTAGCCCACGATACATTTCTTACTTCTCAGATTATAAGCACATGTGTCATTTGATTCTGGCATGCCATATGCCGTTATTGTCATGTTTCATTGATAAAATAGATTTAGAAATCACTACCCTATAGGAGTCTTTAGGGGAAAAGTTAACCTTAGGAGCTAAGGTTAGAGTTGCATTGATCAGATATGTTGGGGATATGAGTTAAAAATCTCAGGAATTCTACTCACCGTGGACCTTAGGGTCATGGGCATGTCAGAGTTCAATGTTATCCTTGGAATGGATTTGGTTGGCGGCACATCAAGCCGTCATTGATTGTGATCGAAAGATGGTCACTGTTATGCACCTGATGGTGTTTGTTTCAAGTTCAAGGGGAAAAATCATGATGCTTTACCTCAAGCCGTGTACAACTCTAGATGGCACGGACAATTGATGGATTGGCTTGCGAGCCTTACCCTGGAGGACGAGCGAGATAGGAGTTAGGTCTACCTCGGATTGTATGTGATTATGAGGACATTTTTTTGAACAAACTACTGAGATTACCTCCACATGAGGATGTGGATTTCTCCATTGATTTGCATCTTGGTACTTCTCCTATTTCTATGACTCCGCATAGAATGGCACCAGCTGAGTTGCAAAAACTCAAGGTCCAATTGCAAGAATTGTTGGACAGGGGCTTTATTAGACCGAGCACTTCACCTTGGGGCGCTCTGGTGTTGTTTGCCAAGAAAAAAGACAAGACTCTTCGATTGTGTATCGACTATCGACAGTTGAATCGGGTCACCATCAAGAATAAGTACCCTTTGCCGAGGATTGATGAATTGTTTGATCAGCTGAGAGGGGCACAGGTCTACTCCAAGATAGATCTCCGCATCCGTTACCATCAATTGAGAATTAGGGAGGCAGATATGCCTAAGACAACGTTCAGAATGCGGTAAAGCCATTTCGAGTTCACAGTGATGTCATTTGGGTTAACCAATGCCTCGACAGTATTCATGGATCTCATGCATAGGGTGTTCCAACCCTATTTAGATCAGTTCATCGTGGTGTTTGTTGACGACATCTTGATCTACTCCAAGACTGAGGAGGAGCATGAGGGTCACTTGAGGATTGTTCTCCAGACCTTGAGAAACCATTTGTTGTACACCAAGTTTAGCAAGTGCGAATTTTGGCTTACGGAGATAAAGTTTTTGGGACACCTAGCGTCAGCTTCGGGTGTCTCCATGGACCCGAAGAAGGTTGAGGCAGTTATGAACTAGGAGAGACCGAAGTGAGTCTTCAAGATACGCAGTTTCTTGGGGCTGACGGGGTATTATAGGAGATTCATCAAGGACTTCTCCCAACTCGCTGCACCTATGACTAGGTTGACTCAGAAAGAGGTCAAGTTTCAGTGGGATGATTCATGCGAAAAAGCATTCCAGGAGTTAAAAAGGAGGCCTACTTCAGCTCCTATTTTGATAGTTCCAGAGAGGGGACAGATGTACACTGTGTATTGTGATGCCTCTAAAGACAGAGTCGATTGTGTTTTGATGCAGTCTAGGAGGGTGGTGGCTTATGGTTCTCGGCAGTTAAAGAACCATGAGCGGAGTTATCCTACACATGACATGGAGTTGACGACCATTGTCTTTCCATTAAAGACTTGGCACCACTATCTATATGGTGAGTAGTTCGAAGTGTTTTCGGACCACAAGAGTCTGAAGTATATCTTCACTCAACGGGACCTCAATATGAGGCAACGCAGGTGGATGGCGTATCTGGAGGATTATGATTTCACCTTGCATTACCATCCCGATAAGGCAAACGTAGTGGCTGATACACTCAGCCGGAAGTCACAGGGGGTCTTAGCTAGTGTGGCCTCCCAAGAGTGGTAGATGCTCGAGACTGTAGGACAGTTTGGGTTGCATTATCACGGACAGGCTCAGGGTGTTTTAGGGAGCTTGGTGGCTACGCCTTCCCTACTGAGAAGGGTGATTGAATCCCAGGGGCAAGACCCAGAGTTATCTTCCATCAGGGACCAAGTGTAGGCATGTACCAGTGATGAGGGCTGGGCCATTCACTCAAATGACAGCCTTCGGTATAGGGGAAGGATTGTGGTTCCCCAGTTAGCGGATCGGATAGATCACTCACTTTTCCAAGGGGCATAGTTGAGGACGTTCTAGTTAAAGTGGATAAGTTCATTTTTCCAACTAATTTTATAGTCTTAGATTTTAAAGAAGCCAAGAAAATACCTATTATTCTTGGGTGACCATTCTTAGTAACGGGAAGAACACTTATCGATGTACAGAAAGGTGAGCTAACTATGCAAGTCCAAGATCAAGAGGTTACATTCAATGTATTTTCAGCTATGAAATTTTCAAAGGAAGTGGAAGAATATTTTCGGGTTGATTTGGTTGAAAAGACAGTAAATGGGGTATTCTTAGGAAGTTGTATTTCAGATCCTCTTGAGAACGCCAAGCTATATAAAGAAGAGGTGTTCCTACATGGAGAAGTCAAAGTTAAGGAAGCTAACTCGAAGAAAACTTTCAAGGTGAAAGGGCAGAGACTTAAGCACTATTGGGGGCGGCGACATTGATGGTGAAAAGACTTCAATTACCTTTGCTAACCCGGGATGAAACTGGAAGTAGTCTGGCTGAAGACTATAAAACAAGCGCTATTTGGGAGACAACCCAAAATTTTAGTTTTTAATTTTTATTTCTATTGCATGTTTATGTCAATTTAGTTTTTTTTGTTAGGAGTAATCATGATATTAGAAAGTTAGTGTAGGTTAATTAGTGTGTCAATTGCCTGCATGTACCAAGGATCAAAGCCAGGACCAAAAGCTAAGCGCCCCAGTGCTATAGACCAGCACCTAGGCATCTGCCTACTGCTCTTGGTGTTGTCCACAACATAATTGCAGGGCCTCAATGCTTCAAACCAGCGCCTAGGCGCTTCCTCTCGGCCTCCACAGTGCAGCAGTCCTTGTCCCAGTGCAGTAGCCTTTGTCCCAGTGCAGTTGCCCTTGCTTATGAGAAAATCAGCATTAAAACCCATACTTTAGCGCCACTTTCATGGACAAAGAGTTTACCACATCAACTACTACTCTGCCAAAATTTCAATCCTCTAAAAATTTATTCACCCCAACTCATCTTCACCCATAATTCCATTGAATAATCTTGGATTTCCCGATCTCCTTTACTCAACAATCTTGCAACTCAAGTGGCATCAATGAGTATCAACTAGCACCAAGGATTTCTCCATTCTCCATCGGTAAAGATTAAGCTTTGCAACATAAGTTTCCTAGTCCACCTATGTTTCCCGAATACACTCCCAACTCAGCAGATGACGAGGACGCTGACGACAATGCCGACTAGCAAAGTCTCAATAAAGTCTTCTATCTTAATCTTTCCTACTTTATACATTGAGGACAATGTTTAATTTAAGTTTGGGGGAGTTTTCTTGTTTGAATTTGCATTATTAGGTATGCATTTAGATAGCATGTTTTGCACTTTAAATAACATGTTTTAGTATGACTTGAGCAATGGGTTTATTGAATTTGATTATGGTCAATGATGAATGGGATTAATTGTCAATTAAAGAGAAATTGATCAACAAATTGATTCTGTAGTTTGACATATTAGTTGGTTTTACACTGTTTGTGATATTTTCATGCATGAACACATATCCATTTGTTTGGTTCATTATTATTTAGAGAATTTATTTGGTTAAATGCTTGTGAGAGATATCATTGAAATACTAAAAAACTTATTTAAGCATCATTCAAAGTGAATTGAGATATTCATGTAAGTTTGGGGGTGTTTAGTGGTTATGATTGGTTAGTATTAAATAAATAAATAAGGGAGTTTTTGAAAATTATTTTGATTTGATCCTTCATGAGTTCGATGAAAAAAAAATAAGAAGACAAGAAACAAGAAAGGGGCATATTGTGAGTAGAGATGGAGCATAAAACGCACTCACTCATAAACACATGTTGAGAATAAGATGGAGCGTAAAACGCACTAGTTCAAGAAAAGGCAAGATGGAGCATAAAATGCACTTGTTCAACAGAAGGTGAGATGGAGCATAAAATGCACTCACCAACCAAATGAAAAGAGAAAAAAAAAGAGAGAAAGATATATATATATATATATATATATATATATATATATATATATATATATATATATATATATATATATATATATATATATATATATAATTTTGGACCTTCTAGTTATATGGTTGCTTTAATAAGCAGGAGTTGATGTGAAATGTTAGTTCATAGAGTTGATATTGAGTATCTCCTATGAAGCATTAGATTACGTAAATGTATTTGGGTGATGACTAGTTTGACAGTTCGGATATGTACATGTATTTAAAGGGTCATGAGCGGAGGTAAAATTAAGGAGTATGTTGAACTGTTAGACTTTGCACTGTTTTGAAGTTTCCAGTGAACTATTATTTGTAGTAATTTTTGGGTCCATTATTCAGATTCATATTGATTCATTGTTTGAGTAGTTAGTTGTTAGGGTTAATTTTTATAGTTTTTATTTTTAGTCTTTTGCTTGAGGACAAGCAAAGATTTATGTTTGGGGGTATTTGATGAGTGGATTTTATACCTACCAAATGAGTATTCTGGGCTTGATAAAATTACAAGTTTTGAAGTATTTTATGTTCTTTTTTTATTTATTTTGTGTGTTTTAATCTTATTTTGTATGGAGCAACATTTGGAAGGAAACAAGATCATTTGGAAGGAAACAAGGTCATTTGGGAGCCTAAGTGTTGGATTTTTGAAGACTAAGCAACAAGGGCAGCTCTAGGCTTAAAAGGGGATCAGTGCCTCAGCGCTACAAACCAGCGCCTAGGCACAAGGAGGGCAGAAATTCAATGCCCCTGCACTAATTTTAAGGGCTTTAGCACTTGTTTTAATGTGGACGCGAATTCTAGCTTGTTTTTGAGCCAAAATTGAACCATAATACTACATATATGCTATGGTTTGAGTTGGGATATGGGATATACTGATTTGAGGGACTGCTAATAGAGGAAAAATGAAGGGATTGAAAGAGAATTGAAGACAAGAATCAAAAGAAGCGACACAAAGAAAATTGGACTTGAAGGGTAGAGAGGAATTGAAGATTGCAACAAAGTTTTCATTCTTTTCTCTTACTTTTATTCTTGATTTTCTGAAATTTTGTTTAATTTGAGAATGATGTTTTTCAATTATGTTATGAACTAAATTTTTATTAAGATTGCAACAGAACCTGATGTTTAGTTAAATTGATCTACTCTAGTTTCTAGTTTTTATTGATCATATATGAGTTGTTTGTCATATTTTGTGCTTAATATATGATTTTGTGCCCAACAATTAATTTGATTTCCAAGATGAAATTAGGAGATGAATTCTAGGTTTAGATCTGAATATGATGACATGAGTCTGGTTAATTCTTCTTAGGATTGAATAGCTGGGTTTGTGTATTGGATAGGAACATACCTATATACCGTGTGTAACTTTTATGAGAGTTTGAACTTAATGAATCTTTTCCAAATTATTTTGCATAGGAATATAGTAATTTAATTGTGAGATATATTTTTATCTAACTATTGGAAGAGGTTTGATAAATAATTTTGAGTTCTCAGTTAACAACATATTTTGATCAACTAACTAGAAAGAGAGTGGAGAGATTTATACAAATCATTAGGGGAAGTTGTAATCTTAAGTTCTTTTATCTGGTAAATTCAATCCTTAATTATTAAGTTTAGATTTAGTTTTAAATTAGTCATTTCATAGTTCAATTCCAATTGTTTAAATAAAATTGAATTGATACAAAGTTAGTACCTGGACATTATTAGTAATAAATCTCTGTGGGAACGATACTCTACTTATCACTTTATTACTTGTTGATCGTGTATACTTGCACATAAATTGTCAATATCAAATTCAGACAACAATATACGTGTAGTGCACAACACTACCTAGAGGGGGGTGAATAGGTTTTTTGATTGTAGCTCAATTAAATACCAATTAAAAACCTATTACTACCTCAATTACTTATTCTCACTTGAATATTGCAATTAAAGGAGATAACCCCTTTTTAACCACCATGACCCCATGAACCCATCTAGATTGATGTTGCTAATTTTAATAGTTAAACACACAAATACTCAATCTCACATGGGAACCTAAGGCCGAAAACCCAAAAGCAACTGTGGATGATCTATGTGTCAATAATTCAATCCATCAAACACATAGGCCGCAAGTGTGTAAACAATCACAAGTTTATATGCATAAAAAATAAAGAACATAAGTGATTTGTTGATGCGAAAAATGCTCCTAAAAAAAATCATGGGGAACCTCTGCCGGATCACCAAAACCTAATTCACTATCCCAAAGTCAACATAGAAGGACTTGAGTCTTATACCTCAACCAATATCATGGTTAGGTGCTACAATCCTTCAATATATCTCTCTGCTGAAGTGCCTCTCCGATGTTATGTGTAACTTCACTTGAATTCACCTCCACAAAGGATCCTCTAGGCCTCGAGCAATCTTGGCCACACCAACTATCCTAGATATGCACACACCAATGATTTTGGTTCAAACCATTCAAGATTTTCAATAACAAGTTGTGAGGTTGGGTAGAATCTCTAGATAAGTAGCCTTGGGTCTTAGTGATCTAGAGTTATGGTGGAAGCTCTCTAGAGTATAAGATAGATTTCTCTCACAAAAATTAGTCTAACGACTTACCCTTATAGTAGGAAAGACATTCCCTATTTATAGGCTCACAATTAGGGTAATCTTGGTCAACAAGAAAACTCAGGTTCACAAGAGATTGCTCGATCGATGGGATGAAAAACACATAGGAGCCATACATGGATTGCTTCCGATTCCATTTAACCCTAATCTTCCAGAGTTAGCTACTAAGGGATCATCTTAGGTATCTAGGGCATTACTTTTTTTCCCAAGTTTGAAGGTGCATTCAGAGTCTGAATGATGTAACTTTGTCTCTTGATCTCCTCCCTTCAATAACGATTTTAGATATTCAATCTTTATAGCATTATGACCATGGAATAGGTTGAGATTTACAATGAACTCCACAAAATTAGCCAATTACAAACATATATCGAACAATTTCCCCTTTTTGGAAAAT
The DNA here is from genome assembly GCA_963454935.2 of Ilex paraguariensis. Classification (NCBI taxonomy): domain Eukaryota; kingdom Viridiplantae; phylum Streptophyta; class Magnoliopsida; order Aquifoliales; family Aquifoliaceae; genus Ilex; species Ilex paraguariensis. The sequence goes on from CAUOFW020000425.1 coordinate 53,392, forward strand.
TCGTGATAAAATACATAAGTAAGAAATTAAGATTATAACCCACAAACCATTGAATAAAATGAATTGTAAATCTAATTTCAACATTCATGTATCCTAAATTTCAATCTTAGTACAAGATCTACTTCATTAGATGTTTATTGAAGATTATAGTTCTGAACATCACCACTAGACCAAAACCTGTGAAGAACATCAATGTTAGAGAATTAAATAATACAATCACATGTATGATAAGCACCAAGTTAAACATAAGACATATTTATTTATACATCATGCGAGTGCAAATATATAACATATTAAGAATTACTTTTCCCCATATGCTTTAGAACCAATTGATATAGCAATGTCAAACATATCAAGTTCTCTGTCTTAGTTGGTGTTCATAAGTAAAAAAAATGAAAAATGAAAAATAAAACTAGTGTAAAATTGGTGACTTCATGCGAAGTTTTTAAATGTACTCCTCCTGAGTATTAGAACAAACTTCCCCTTACTAAATTTATATGCAATATACCTAGGCTAGTCAAAAGTAAACATCCTCAATTCCTCTCAGAAGTATCTAAAATATTCTCACCCTTTTGTCACAAATGTCAATCCAATGACAACTCATGACAATCAAAGTACACAATCAAGTTACCCAATATATTCTTTCTTATTTGCTACAAATTTTAATCCAATGATGACCGATAACAAGCATGGGATAGAATCATGTACAAACAAGGGATATAACTCAAAGTACAAATGATAAAGCATCAATAACAGAACTAAGAGTATTGTCACAACAAACAAAAATAAAGCAAACAAATAAAAATAAAATAAAGTAGAAAAGTTAACAGAAAAAATATAGTACTGAAGGATAGACCATGAATTAATAAAACACTCAAATCTCTCATGTGACCCTATACTAAAGCCTCTAAACAACTCTAGTGGTTGCATACGATCCAAAGGCCCAAATTGGAGTGACTCTGACCCCTTCTTTCTTAGAAGTTCAGTGAACCAAAAGTAGTGATTGTATAGCCTCAGGAAGTCAATCACTTTTTGCCAATGACCCTCAACTACTTCTACAACCTTAAAATCATGCATGGGTGTATGTAGAACATAGATGCAAAAAATGCACATGGATGGATGAAATTAGAACAACCGTAATGCAATTTTCTATTAATCATGTAAATGCACTAAGTCATTAATCATGAAAATTACACTGTTCACATTATAATTTCTTCATCCAAATTTCATCGCCTCATTACATTACTCTAAGGGATATTAAGGAATATAGAATTCGATTTCATGCATCCTAAAGCAATGTTTCCTCACTTTGTTCAATTTCACTCCCACATATTTAAGATTTTCTTCAACTTTGACATATTCAAGTGTGATGTGTGTGAAACCAAACTTCGACATCATTAGGATTCCATTTAGTTCAAAACATTCATAAACCTAACATGAAATCCTAATGCATCATCTAAATGAATACATGACTGGTTAGTGGGTGTCCTAATCATTTTTATTTTTAGACAACTCCCCCTTTGTTTTATTTTTTATACTCTTATGTCTTCAATTAACACAATTGTGAATTTCGTACTTTTAAAGTATGTTTCTAACTGTGATTAGCATGAGCATTTTGAGATGTACAAATGAGAAATTTCTTTTAAGCATAAGTACTCTCAACAATTCAAGTGTAATTATTTTTAGTCATTTATTTATGCCTCACCTTTTAATGAACGACCACATTAGATTCTTTTCTCACAATTGGTCTTTGGCATCTTTTTAGGGATTGAGGTTTAACTAAACTTTAGCCATGTGTTCATCTACTACCAATACTTAGAGTCACTTAAGAGTATGAATCCTTTAAGCTAACAAGACTTCTAAATTCGAAGGTGAATGATTTGTGAGTAATTGGTTTTTGAATTTTTGAAAGATAAACACTATCTAAGCACACTAGGGAGAAACAGACTTTGAATCATAAATCAAGTATTAACATTTATGCCACTGTGTTCTCTATCCCCTAATATGACTCTTAGCAATGTACATTTCAACTTTGATTTTTGGATGACATCATTATCATGCAAACAAAAGTGTGAATTACCATGATCAATAACAAAGAAAAATAAACAAAAGAAAATCTTTTTACTTTTTACTTTCTAATTTTTTTGTATTTTCAAGTAAACAAATACAAAGAAAAATATGCATAAAAATGCATTAAACATAGAGAAGAACAAACAAGACAATTACCAAAAATCCTAAAACTAAACGTCAAACTTGACATTAAAACTATTTTATGATTTTTTAATTTATTTTGTTTTTGGGTTTTTGAATTTTCCATTTTTTAAAATTTTTCATATAGAAAACAAAATAAAAATAAACAAAGAAAAATATATACAATGTGTGAACCTAGGGTGTTTGATGCAATGCATGAATGATAAACCTAGGTCCATACTCCCATATCTCCTACTTCTTAGATACCATGACCTTTGTAGAACACTCGGGGCCTCCAACTTGGTTGAGATAGTGAGTTTCTCAAAGTCCTCCCTAGTCATCTAAACTTGGGTTAGGCCAGGAATGGGAGGTGGACTAGCTCTCTTCTCCCTAGAAATGTGTAGATTAACCTTGACCTTAGGGGTAGAAGGAGTTTTGTGCACTCTATTATGTGGTCCAATTGATGATTTATGAGGACATAATATTGCATATTTTAGGTCTCATGGCATTCATCTTAGCTATGTTAGTTACTTAACGCTTCTACTATAGTTTAGTTTTGTATTTTATAGAGAATATGTGTGGTTGCAAGAAAACTAATGTAAGAACAAGGTTTTGCACATGTTTGAATATCTCTCCTACTGGTACGATAAGTTAGGAGATCCAGGAGTCAAGGCAAGAGCATTACAGACATAATTGAAGAAAAGGTCACTCCTATCGGTAGGTCTTCTACCAATTCAACTGGAGGCAAAAATCGGTTCTACAATAGCAATTCATTCCTAATAGTAGAAGTAAAACAGAGACATGTTCTACTGGTAGGTTGATATTGTTCTACTAGTAGGATGAAAACATAATTCTATTCTACTAGTAGTTGAGAAAATCTACCAATTTGTGCAAAACAGTGAACAATTCTACTGGTAGGTCGTTTTTCACTTCCTACCTGTAGTTTAGTTCAATCCTATTGTGAGGACAGTTTTTGAAAGACAATCTACTGGTGTAAAATCCAGTAAATTTAAACTTTTGTAAACAAGGGTAAAACTGTAATTTTGTCACTACAATACAGGTTGAAAACCTAAATTTTTCTAGATCTCAGATGACAAAATGGACCTCGCCGTTGGATTCGTCTCACGAAATCTAGTTACCACGTCAAATTTTATCGAATTTCGAGATAGTTGAATTTTTTGCGTTTTACGAGGCAATCGAGTCTCGGGTGACCCCAAAATGGAATTTTTGATAAAATTTTAAAATTTGGAAAATAATTTAAGACAAGTTAAAATAAAAATATTTTAAACTTGAACCGGGTCGAAATTAAATTATTTCGGGACGAAAACAGACCCGAAAAAAGAGGTCGTGTGACACAATGTGAGCCAAGTAAATGGAGGGTATAAAAAGGGGAGAAATATGATTTCTTCCACACTTTCTTCAGCCGGTTAACGTGAGAGGGGAAGAAAGGGAAAAAGAAGGAGTTCTCCACTTCTCTGTACGATCTACGACTCCACGGGCTTCGGATTCACTCGGGCCAAGAGGAAAAGTTGATCTTCTCTCCAAGGGCTACGTGACCACACCAAAAACGACAGATTTCACCGAAGGTTGAAAAACGAGATTTTGGGGAAGTGAGGATTCCAGATTGTATTGGGTTCTTGGAGCTTCCCAACGTCATTTTACGCTTCAAGAGGTAAGGTTTCTTCCTACTTGGGTTTATTTTACAACCTAGGATGTTATATGTAGTGGGTAGATGGATAGCTATATATACCACTTGTATATGATTGTGAAATGGATAGAGTTGGGTGATTGATGAATTGGGTATGTAAATTTGACCTAAATTAAGTGAAATTCCTACATCGGAATTTGTGGGTCGCAATTATGGTGTAATTCTATGGAAAATGGGTGTTATGTGGGCATGCTGTGTGTTTTATATCATGTTTTGTGAATGAGTTGGAAATTCTTGAGTGATAACATGAATTGTTGCTTTGATGGTGTTTGCCAAATGCCTATGTGTGAATCAAGTTGTTATATCATAATGAAGCATAACATGCTTAGAAAAATGTGTTGGAAAGAAATATTAATATGTGCTCATTGAGATATTGACATTGTGATGATTTATAGAATTTATATGCTTATGATTTGAATTTCCATGGAACATGTAGACATGTGGTTTAAAATTGCTCATATGACATTCATTACATGTAGGCATGATGTTGGAATAAGAATGATGCATTACATTGCATATGCACTTAGACATCGCATTTTATGGGTGTGGGTGCATGATTAACATCAAACACCACGTAGGTGGATGATGGGTGGGCTCGGGAAAGTTGGATTGAATGTTCGACTGAGTCACACGGTTGGATAAAAAAGACTTGGGTCGGGGTAGCAAGAAGGGCTAGACTATCCCTTGGGTGAGAGACCTGGTATTTGGATACGCACTTCTGTTGGTATAAGAGCTCATAAAGTGTGTCGGTGTACGCAAAATCGTTGGTGGAAGTCCATGAATTCTGTGTCGATTGGGTGACTGTTGGTGTAAGTCCATAAATACCCACCCCAAGAAAGACCTAGAGATTTTAGTTAGCCATTGGATGTGTAACACAAATGGTGGGGGCTTGGAGAGCCCAGTTTTGATACTCATTGCATAGCATGGGGTGAAGGTAAATAGCCGGAGCTAGAAAATGTCGATGCTAATACACATTGGCATGACATGTGTTGTGGAGCCAGGAAGGGCTCGGGTAAATTGCATGAATGGGCATCATCTCATTTCATGGCATGGTATGTTAGATTTCAACCTTGACTTGCTTAAGTGTTGGTTAGAATGATTGTTGTTGTTAAATGTTGCGTGTGAACATTGCATATGCATTTAGGTTGGGGAGTAGCCATTGTAGGAAATACTCTACTGGACGTTGGCTCACCCTATACGGGAAATATTTCAGGTATGAGGCATATTCCGGTGGATGATACGCATTCAGGGCCTTGAGGGTGAAGAAAAGCCGGTTTGTGGCTTTTGGAAATAAGTTTTGTAAAAACTTTGGTTAAATGCCGTTTTGACATGTAAATTATGTAAAGGCATGTAATAGAACTTGTATGAGTCATGTATAATGTAGAAAATGTTATTATACATGTTTGGGATGGATTTGAGAAGGTTTGGGATGAATTGGAAATGAAAAATTTATGAAATATGAAATTCTGGACAAAACCTACCGGTAGCAGGCAATAACTACCGGTAGCTAACAGGTAGTACTCGACCAGTAGGCCTACTGGTAGCTAACAGGTAATACCTATCTAGTAAGAGGAAACTACCGGTAGCTTACAAGTAGAACTTCTACCAGTAGTTATAACAAACACCTACTGGTAGCTCTTTCAAAAATCTGAAAAATCTAAAATTGCTTTGCTAACATTTTGAATTTTGTTTTCTTTAGTTCCAATGATACAAATGGACATTAAATGAGGTATATTGGGGTATGTTGAACCTCAATGGGATTAAATGAATTAAAGGAAACACGGATCCACGTATAGGTTGTAAATCCCGGTTACAAGGATGTGATAGACGTGATGTCGGGTTATGCGACAATCACGGGTATTTTTGCGGGTTAACGGGTGGTCAACGGGAGCCTAGGTTTTAGGGGCGTTACAACTTGGTATCAGAGCATAGGTATACAAATTACCTAGGGCTTGATGGGCATTGGGTTTAGAGCATTGCATGCATTGCACATTTTATCTTCTGTGCTTACATTGTGTTACATATTATGTGCTATATGATTATGTGAATGATATACATGGTAAAATGTATATGAAAAGAACACTAGGGTTAGAAAACATAAACTTGGGGGTCGAAAAAGAAATGAACGGGATAGTTCAAGGGATAAATGTTTACTAGTGGGTGGTATAGACTCTACTAGGAAAACGAGAAAAATCCCAATATTTTCAAGTTTAGGTCCCTATCATGGGATACTAAATAAATGCTCTATTGCTATCTAGAATGTGTGTAGATGACAACTAGAGGGAGGGGACGTCGGGGTGGATGGGACAACCAACCACCATCGGCTTTTGACCAATAAGCCTTGTGGAGGCTATTGGTGCGGTGGCTACTACCATTGCACAAGCCAGTGCTACAACCACTACTATTGCACAGACTAGTAAAAATGGAGGACAAGGAGGCTCAAGTAATCTCTAGAACTTCAAGGCACACAATCCTCCGGTCTTCATGGGAGGGGTGGATCCTATGGTGGCTGACCATTGGTTCCGGCAAGTCGATAAGGTATTGAGGGCTATGGATATCACCTCCAACGCCACGAAGATAACCTTAGCTACATTTCAGCTGGAAGGAGAATCCCAATTGTGGTGGGATTGGGTGAAGGACTCCAAGAACTTGGAGGCTATGACTTAGGTAGAGTTCAAGAAACTCTTCATGGGAAAGTACTTTCCGGCGGCTGCTAAGCATGCAAAGGCCCGGGAGTTTTTAGACTTGAAACAAGGAACCATGACGGTGATGGAATACGTAGCTAAATTCACAGAATTAGCATGTGTTTGCCGATGATTATGTGGCTACAGATATGGCCAAGGTGAGAAAGTTTGAGGATGGCTTGAAGTTGTCCATCCGAGGCAAAATTATGGGTCTTCTTCTGCAAGACTTGGACTCGATGGTCACCACAGCTATGACTATTGAGAGAGAGATTGAGGACGCAAGGAGCATCCGAGAGTCGGGTGCCAAGGACAAGAAGAAGGAGGGTCAATCCTCTTCTTTTAGCTCAAGAAAGAGGCAGAGGACTTTTTCTCCACAGGGACAGAGCCATGGCTATCAGGGCCAAGGGCAAGGTCGATCCTCCTAAGGCAGGAGAAGCCCGAGGACTACATATCAGGCGGGTCAGAGGACATGCTTCCATTGCTACCAACTAGGTCATATGAAGTGGGATTGCCCACAGAGGCAAGGAACCCAAAGTTATAGGACGTCTCAGTCCCAATCATCGGTGGGGCAGCCACAGATACACTACATTCCTCCCTACCCCACCATGGGCCAGGGAAGTCAGTACCAGTTCCAGGGTACTACTCATGCTTCGACCATTACACGGGCGGGGACTCCACAAGTAGGCCAGATAGGCCAAGACATGGTGCCACAAATTAAGCCGACAGATCAGTCGGTAATACAGGGTACGTTCCTACTCTCTCGCTTATGGGCTAGAGTGTTATTTGATTCTGGTGCATAGCATTCTTTTATTGCTGCATCATATGTGAAAGACTTGGGCTTAGAGGTTGAGACCTTAGAAGAGTCGTTGCATGTGAGTTCTCCCCTTGGAGCTAGGGTGAGAGTTGATCAGATATGTCAGGACTATGAGTTAGAGATCTTAGGGATTCTACTCACGGTGGACCTTAGGTTCATAGACATGTCGGAGTTTGATGTGATCCTCGGGATGGATTGGTTGGCGACACATCAGATCGTCATTAATTATGATAGGAAGAAGGTCACTACTTACACACCTGATGATGTTTTTTTTAAGTTCCAGGGGGAAAAGCAAGATGTTTTACCCCAAGTCGTGTATGATTCAAGATGGCACGAACAGTTGATGGATTGGCTTGCAAGCCTTACCCTGGAGGACGAGGCGAGACAGGAGTTGGGTCTAACTCGGGTTGTATGTGAGTATGAGGATGTTTTTTTGGATGAACTACCGGGATTACCTCTATATAGGGATGTAGACTTCAACATTGAGTTGCATTCTGATACATTGGCTATTTCTGTGACTCCACATAGGATGGCACCAGCCGAGTTGTAGGAACTCAAGGTCCAGTTGCAAGAATTATTGGACAAGGGCTTCATTAAATCGAGCACCTCACCTTGGGGCACTCCGGTGTTGTTTGCCAAGAAGAAGGACAAAACCCTTCAACTATGCATAGATTATCGACAGTTGAATAGGGTTACTATCAAGAATAGGTACCCTTTGCCTAGGATTGACGATCTGTTTGATCAGCTGAAGGGAGCAAGGGTCTACTCTAAGATAGATCTCTGCACGAGCTACCATCAGTTGAGGGTTAGGGAGAAGGATATCCCTAAGACGGCGTTCAGAACATGGTACAGGCATTTTGAATTCATAGTGATGCCATTCAGATTGATGAATGTCGCGGTGGCATTCATAGATCTCACGCATAGGGTGTTTCAACCCTACCTTGATCAGTTCGTCGTGGTCTTTGTTTGATGACATATTGATCTACTCCAAGTCTGAGGAGGAACATGAGGGTCACTTAAGGGTTGTTCTCCAAACCTTGAGAGATCATCGGTTGTACGCCAAGTTCAGCAAGTGTGAATTTTGGCTTACGGAGGTGAAATTTTTGGGACATGTAGTGTGGCTTCTAGGGAGTGGCAAATGCTCAAGACTGTGGGACAGTTCAGGCTCTGATACATGGGTCAGGCTCAGGGTGTTTTAGGGAGCTTAGTGGCAACACCTACCCTATTGAGCAGGGTGATAGAGTCCCAAGGGCTGGATGTGGAGTTATCATCCGTCAAGGACCGGGTATAGGCAGGTTCTGGTGATGAGGGCTGGACCATTCACTCGGATGGTGGTATTCAGTATAGGGGGAGGATTATGGTCCCCCAGTCTGCGGAGCTTAGAGAGGAGATTCTTAGAGAGTTCCATTGTTCTCGATTTGCTATACATACAGGTGGCACGAAGATATACCATGATCTTCGTCGCCAATATTATTAGAGCAGGATAAAGAAAAATGTTGGGAATTTTGTTAGCCGATGTCTCACGTGTCAGCAGATTAAGATTGAACACCAAAGACTAGCAAGATTACTCCAGCCTTTGGAGGTTGCTGAGTGGAAGTGGGAGCATGTCACGATGAATTTTGTGACTCACTTGCCACGGACATCGCGGGGACATGACGCAGTGTGGGTGATAGTGGATCGGCTTACCAAGTCAGCACATTTTCTGGCTGTGCGGATGACCTTCACACTGGAGAAATTCTGTAAGTTGTACATACGAGAGATTGTCCAATTGCATGGAGTGCCCGTGTCCATAGTATCGGATCGGGATCCCAGGTTCACGACTCAATTTTGAGAGAGTTTCCAGCAAGCCATGGGAACACAGTTGATGATCAGCACTATTTTTCATCCCCAGACAGACGATCAGTCTGAGAAGACTATCCAGATTTTAGAGGACATGCTACGGACATGTGTCCTAGATCTCAAGGGTAGCTAAAAAGATCACTTACCCTTGGTAGAGTTCGCCTACAACAACAATTACCAGGCGAGCATACAGATGGCACCCTATGAAGCATTATATGGGAGGTCGTGTCGATCTCCAATTTGTTGGACGGAGGTGGGAGAGAGACCCTCCATGGGTTTGGAATTGTTTAGAGACACCTCGAAGAAGGTGAACTTGATTTAGAAGCGTCTTTTTACGGCTCAGAGCTGACAGAAGAGCTATGCCGACAGACGGTGGTGACCTTTAGAGTTTGAAGTGGGAGATCATATCTTCTTGAAGGTGATGCCTAAGAGATGAGTGATCAAGTTTGATAAGTAGAAAAAGCTATCGCCGAGGTATATCAAGCCCTTCGATGTACTTGAGAGGGTTGGTACAGTTGCTTACCGGTTGGCATTACCGCCAAATCTATCGGGTATTCATATAGTATTTCATGTCTCTATGCTCCGGAAATACACCTTGGATCCGACTCAAGTGGTGGATGGGGGAGCACTTATGGTTAATGCTGATGGGACCTTTGAGGAGGGATCGATGCGCATCATGGATAGCCGGGAGCAGGTTTTGCGAGGTAAGACCGTGCGGCTAGTGAAGGTGTTGTGGCAGTATCGAGGAGTGGAGGAGGCGACATGGGAGCGCGAGGACACTATCCGTACCAACTATCCCTTCTTATTTGAGGATGGAGGTACACTTGTATAGTCTTGTAGTATTGCATAACTATTGCATATGCATGTGGTTAAGTGTATATGTGTGTGTATGAATTTCGGGGACGAAATTCTTGTAAGGTGGGGAGAATGTAAAACCTGATAAATTTAAACTTTTGTAAACAATGGCAAACTGGTAATTTTGTTGCTACAGTACGGGTTGAAAACTTAAATTTTTCTAGATCTCGGATGACAAAACGGACCTCACCATTGAATTCGTCTCATGAAATCTAGTTACCACGTTAAATTTCATTGAATTTTGAGATAGTCAAATTTTTTACGTTTTACGAGGCGGTAGTCTCGGGTGACCTAAAAATGGGATTTTTGATAAATTTTTAAAAGTTGGAAAATAATTTAAGACAAGTTAAAATAAAAATATTTTAAACCGGGTCAAAATTAAATCGTTTCGAGACAAAAACGGACCCAGAAAAAAGAGGTCGTGTGGCACAATGTGAGCCAAGTAAATTGAGGGTATAAAAAGGGGGAAAAATCTGATTTCTTCCACACTTTCTTCAGCCGGTTAATGTGAGAGGGGAAGAGAGCGAAAAAGAAGGAGCTCTCCACTTCTCTCTACGATCTACGACTCCACGGGTTTCAGATTCACTCGGGCCATGAGAAAAAGTTGCTCTCCTCCCCAAGGGCTACGCGACCACACCAAAAACGACGGATTTCACCGAAGGTTGAAAAACGAGATATTGGAGAAGTGAGGATTCAAGATTGTTTTGGGGTCTTGGAGCTTCCCAACGTCGTTTTACGCTTCAAGAGGTAGGGTTCCTTCCTACTTGGGTTTATTTTACAACCTAGGGTGTTATATGTAGTGGGTAGATGGATAGCCATATATACCACTTGTATATGGTTGTGAAATGGATAGAGTTGGGTGATTGATTAATTGGGTATGTGAATTTGACCTAAATTAAGTGAAATTCCTAGATTGGAATTGGTGGGTCTCAATTATGGTGTAATTCTATGGAAAATGGGTGTTATGTGACAACACACCCAACAACCCACCAATGAATAATGACGAATCACTATTTTATGCATAAAACATCAAACTAACAACATCATCCACAATTAAATTCGACAGGTACCAAAAAATATAGAGATCCGCTTATATTCCTGCTCATTGCGCATCTGATCCGGCTGATCTCTATAATGTCTGAGGACATGGGTTGGCGTGTGGTGCTTCGAAAATGCAACATCCTAACTGCATAGCACCAAAAATAAGATTAGTGAGATGTATAGTATAATCCTAATGAAAAATAAATGTCTTACCTACACCCACGAGGCCTTACTGGCAGGTCATCATATACAGGTACATCTGGTGCAAGACCTTGTGCTAGTACAGGTGCAGGTGGTACAGCATCTGCTAGGCCAGCGTCTGGATGTACATCATGTAATGGACCACGTGAGAGTAATCGTTGTGGACGTATATGCGATAAACGCTCCCATGCCCACAACTATATAAAAAAATAAAACAGTTAATAGTGTAACACATATATTTGTCATTACATTAAACAATATATACTTGGACAAACATGAAACATAAGTATGCAAGTACCTGTACTAGAACAAGTAATCCGTCAATGTCCTTAGCATCACGTCTACTAGCAATGCACATCTCGCAGTAAAGCCAGGCCAATGTCACGCTACCCCAGCTGTACTAACTAGCTGAGGTAAGATCGACAAGCAACGAAAGGTACATCAACTTCACCTTACTAGAAGACTTGTCTAGGAAAAGGTATGATCCAATCAGCAGCATGATGTAGGCTCTGGCATAAGAAGCAATAAAATCATCATCAGCATCTACTGAGACACCTCCATCCAAATGCCCCCGCAATACAGAAAGCCTGAGGGAAGACTCGTCGATAGCCCCTTGGCAGGTGTAAATCCGAGCAACTACTGGCATAATGTTGGTCATGTCATGTCTGCTGGACAACTATCTCTCCCAAACACTACAATACCATCAATCGGTAGGCCTATGTGAATAGCAACATCCTGAAGAGTGATAGTAGCCTCTCCCACCAAAAGATGAAAAGTATGCGTCTCAAAGCGCCATCTCTCAACAAGCGCTATGATGAGTGCATAGTCCAACCGCTTGGACGCAATCTTGTGTGCCCCGTAAAAGCCAATTGTAACCAAATGACGGAGCACATGCTCATCTGTGACATGCAACTATCATGCGGTGCGATTACTACGTCTGCAGTGCAACGGAGGCAAATCTATGCCCTGCCAGATGTACTCTAATCAATGATCGAGCTGTAATGCAAGAATAGAGTGGTTCTGTGGACCAGGATGTACTAACCGCCGTCCATCGGTCTCCATGATGAATAACTACATGAATCTGCAAAAACAACATCCACTATCAAACATCAAACAAATCATTTTAACAAACATGTAAATACAAGACATTGTACCAACATAATATTACAACATAAACACATCATAAGGTCCAATACACCAAATGATTATAACATACAACAACTTATGAAGCTCACAAAATAAAAAAAAATACAATTCAAAATACGATGAACAAATCTATCATCAAACATCAAACAAATCATTTCAACAAACATGTAAAAACAAGACAGTGTACCATCATAATATTACAACATAAGCACATCATAAGGTCCAATTCACAAATGATTATAACATATAACAAAATATCAAGCTCACAAAATCACAAATTACAATCTACTGAAGGGATGCTGGAACCCGCGTATTTATGGATGTACACTTCCGACGATTGCGACCCAGTTCGCCATATAGCCCACAATGTATCTGATTATGACCCTCTGGCGGGAAGTCCATCTTATTCCGTATACACATCGTTCATGGCCAACCAATCAAGTCTCGACATTAGTTATGATTAGGGACTAATTTGGGATATAGGGGATCATCCCAGTAATGCTCATCCTCTAGAGAAAACATTTCAAGTGCCTAAATTTTCTCCAAAGTGTCCATAATGTATATGAGATCTATGTAGGGCTGAAAATGCAATTGAAAATAAGAGCATACAACCAACACATGCGAGCAAGGAATTCTGTAAATTGCTCATTTTTTGCATGTACACGAACGATCTTCAAGATACACAACTTGCTTATGACTACCGTCAGTTGACATTTCAGCAAGATCACGCTTCCTATGAAATGACGTCACATCATGGACACGACTCATTTGTTGGGCATGTTTTAATCATTCCATAACACACTTAGGAAACTCCATCCCATTTTCTTTTCATTTTGCCACTAGGTCTCAATGTTCAAAATGATACTTAGTGACCCGATAAAATATCGACTACACACAACCAGTTATGGGCAAATACCTAGCACCTTGGAGAACACTATTAAAAACCTCTAAAATGTTGGTTGTCATGATGTCATATCGTCGTCCACCATCATAGGCTAATGTTCACTTCTCCAATGGTATATTAGTCAAGTATTTATATGCTGCCTCTTTAACGTTGCGTATCTGGATCATCAAATCATCGAACTTACGAACCTGTCTTGTCTTTCCAACCCTCCACATAAGATCGTACAAATGCGCATCCTTAAACTCTGTATTAAAATTACTATGAACATTCCGAAGATAAAAGTGATGATAACCATGAGGTAGATGCCACCTAGAATCTTCCTTGTTCACTGCAACAAGGATCCCCTTGTGCCTATCAGAAATTAAACATATCCCTTCCCAATGTCTAAGAACAATCCGCCGAAGGTAATATAGGAAAAATGTCCAACTTGACGTATTCTCCTCTTCCACAATAGCAAATGTAATAGGAAACAACTACTTATTAGAACCAAAAGTAGTTGCCACTAACAGTTTTCCCTTATATTTTTCACACAAAAATGTCCCATCAATACTGACAACAAGTCGACAATATTTAAACCCTTGAATGCCCAAAATACTCATAAAAAGATATTATATTCAGGAGTTTCAGAGTTGTACTGCCACTTCACAATTGAGCTAGGTTTATACTTCTTGATGGCACCCAAAAACTTTGACAACATATCATATGACGAGTCTCAATCACCAAAAATCTTAGCAATTACTTTGTTCCTCGCAATCCATGCTTTATTATAAGAAATATCAAACTTGAACTTCTCCTTTATATTCTTTTGAATTGTCGATATTTTGGTTTGTGGTGTATCACCCATGAGTCCCAGTATATTATGACAAATAAAGTTAGAGTCTAATTGTCGATGGTCACGACTCATCCTAGGGTAAAAGTAGGTATGTGATCCATCAAATTTTGTGATTTGAAATATTTTCAATTTTTTCCTAAAACAAGCATGAAGTCTCCACGTGCAGTTAGGCTGCTTGTACATGATGCACTGTACATCCCACACAGTTGTGCTCTTCTTGACCATGATAAAATCTTGATTCAGCTTGATTGAATACCATTTAACAGCTTTAATCAATGAAGCTTTATCCTTAAAAACCATGCCCTTTGTTAACTCCATCTTCATCGGATCCCATAAATTCTGTTCAATTGATGGTACAAAAGCTATCTACTATAGTATACTAACCAAATTTAGTGGTTATGAATGAGGTAGAGTAAGGCTTATGCATCTCCACCACCTAAGCAGCCTTAAAGTCTTCACCATTCTCATCTTCGTCATCCGGCTCATCAATCATGACTTTCTCAAACTCTTCTTCTTCATTGTCATCATCGGAGACATCTGTAGGATCATTAGCATACATTTCTTCATATTCCCGAATTGGACATTGTTGCATTATTGGTTGATGGACATCATCTAGTTCACCCAACTCAATTCCCGCCTCACCCATTTCAAAATTTTTACTCAGTGAATTGTTGGCTGAGTTCCCACCGTATGTCATGGTTTAAGTTCTTTGTTGGGTGTAAAAGTACTGCCCAGACTCATCCATTACCTACATCCCTACGGGAGTTGAACATTCACCCGTCACACCAGAAGTTGGAAATATCAATGGATCCATCTCTTGCCTAAGCAACTCAGTGTAAGACATGACAGTTGTTGTTATGCACCCTCCGGTCTGACTACTGCCTATGCCAACATTGATGTCTTCCGTTTTCACGTACAAAGCATCACTAGCAATGTTGGGGTTGTCAAGTACCACATTAACCATAGAAGTCACTAGTTCATCGTTGAGAATCTCTAGATCGACATATGTATTTATGTTTGGTCCTAGTCCTGTTCCAACTATAAAAGGATATCTACAAGTTAACTTCAACTTGTTATGTGCCCTGTCCAACCCCATTACAGTGTAAATTTTACTCAATAACTCTGGCAGTTGTGTACCACTATTGATAACAATACCACTTTTTGGTGGACAACTGTATGATAAACCTTCTGAGTCATAATTCATTCGTCCACCTCAATATAGCAAAACAATAACTTTTTTTCCCGCCATTTCAATTAGTTTCAATTGTGGAATAAGTTTTGAATTCAGAAGAACCTGAGAATAGATATAAACAATTAATACTTGAAGAATTTATCAATTAGAAAACCTACAAAGATGAAGATACAACTTTTGTATGATACTTGTATTCATTTGTACTTGTATGATACTAAGAAAGATGAAGATACAACTTTTATATGGAAGTTTGAATAAATAATCCCCACAAGAGGGTATCTCCTAACATGTTATGATGTATTGAACCAGAAATGAAACATGTTCTCAAGAAGCCAAACAATGTAGGTAATTTTTTTTTGCTAACGAGGCAGTAATTGAATTACATTTACAACTCTAACATAATTATCAGGACTATCGAACTCAAGGATGACAATACTAGAGTTACTTTGATTGATTCAAAATCAACATGCTTATTTTGAAGTAAATGTGGTGTTTGATGCTTAACAGAAATAAATACTGAACTTCGATTAAGATTGAGAGAGACAGACATGGAATATAGATAATATGAATTTTGTTATTCTTTTAAATTTGAATTTTAGCTTCGTACAGATGTTGAATTACAAAGGACTTACTTAAAAAGGACTTACTTAGATAATATCTACTGTAATTAAAAAAGAAAAAATTTGATACATCCTTATGTAACAAATTACACAAGAAATTCTTTCAAGAAAGATGTGAATTTGAAAGGATTGGTCGACAAAATTTGAACCGGAGACTAAATGTTGATATATCCTAAAACAATACATTTTTGTTACCTTGAGATATATTGGCAGCCACAAATCATTTGCATTGGAATGAAAATTAGAATGGGTACACTTTACACTTTACTTTATGATCCTAAATTTTTTTTCGACTTACAATAATATTTTAAAATATCGAACACCGGTCGTTAAGAATGACATTGAACCAGATACAAATGAATATTCCTTCAAACTCGCTTCCAACAAGATCTTTTACCTCCTTACCAAACCAAACCACTCCGAGAGTTTTGGCTAGAGCAATCAACTAAGGAATTAATCCAGGATCCTACATAATTGTAGAGTTTCAACTTGCAATCTTTAGCTCTAGACAAATTTCAAATCAAAACCAACAACTTTATGCATCAAAACAAACCCATAGAAAAGAAAACATTAAAATTTCTCTCAATCAAAATAAAATCAAGGGCATAAAATTTGACATTTGGTACCAAAATAAAAGACAAAAAACATCATGATGAATGAAAGAACAAATAATAATGAATTTAGGAAAATTAATCACTCAAAAGGAATCCAAAGTTTCAAAATATACCACTAAAACCATCTATTTTCCCCTATGAATCCAAAAGCCAAAAAAGGAAAAAGTAGTAGACCTTGTAAAGTTGGTAAAAATGGCATTCATTAAAAGCAAAAAAACTAACTTTTTGGGTGATCATGTAGCTTCCTACCAAACCACACTAAGCATTTTGGCTAGGAGTAATGCTATTGGGATTAAAAAATCTAACCTAATTTAGTGACAATGAAAGTACCCCAATAAAGAAATCAACTATTAGTTACAGTAGTACTATTGGATTATATCATTGTCGTATCAAATTAGGTTAGTTTCTTTAAGTACAATTAGCAATACCCTTTCGCTAGAGCAATCAACTAAGGCTAGATCAATAATTTTATACAATTGTAGAATTTCAACTACAAATCTTAAGCTATAGACAAATTTCAAATCAAAACCAGCACACTTACCTACTATCACAGATGGACGAGCAGTAGGTGGTGATTGTTGGTTGGTGGTCGCTTGGTGGTGGTGGTCCTCACTAATGGTCGCTGGGTTGCAGCGTGTAATGGGTGGTGGTGGTCCTCGATGATGGTGCTTGGATTTGGGCTTCGATTGTTGGGTGGTGGTTGGTGGGGCTGGGTGATGTTGGGTGGTCGTGGGTGGTGCTGTGTGGTCATGGGTGGTCGCGGGTGACGCGTGGTGGTGTTTGGTGGCGTGGGTGGTGCTGCGATGGTGGTGGTTCTGTAATAGTGGTTCTTCAAGGGGGGCTCAAATGACTGGTTTTGGGGGAAGAAGGCGATTAAGCGTGGGTTAAGGCTCAGACCAAATAATTTGGGGGAAATAAGGCAAAAGGGGGAAAGAAAAGTGAAAAATAGAACCAGGGTATTCAACTTAAAAACGTCAAATGGAGTGACGTGTTTAAATAAAAACATCAGTCCATTTGACGTGTTTAAGTTAAATGTGGGTCACAGTTTTTGTGTTAAAATGCCAGTCCATTTTACGTTTTTAAAAAGAATGTGGGTTTGAGAATTACTTTGAAACCAATTGATTATCTGAGAAAAAAGCTTGTGTTTTCACATACCGACAACCATTTGCTCCACCCAAACCCCCACCGACCACCGACAAAGTCCCTTTCTTCATCTCCCTACCTTTCACACTTAAATGCACACACCCGTGCCCATACACACACATATCAGTACACACACAACACAAACAACCACAGAAACTCAGAAAAATCACCATCACTCACGTAGGGACAGAGAGATTTTGTTGCAACTCTATCTCAAATCAAACACACCGAAATACTCAAATTGACCAAATTCAACAAGAAAAAAAAGACCTGGTCTATTATTTTGATAATTGATGATATAAACATAGTTTTGAATTTTGAAATTGATGGAAACATTGGTTGTTGACGAAGAAATCAATCTGTGTGTATTAAGTGAAATAGAGAAGAAAGACAGGTGGGGCGGCAGTGGTGGTGAGGTGGGAGGGGTGACTAGGTCCTGATTTGTAGTTGTGTATGTGCATGCGAGAGAGAGAGAGAGAGAGACAGAGAGGATCATAGTGGGCGAATGTGTGTACTTTGTGTGAAATGAAAAGAAGACGATGAAATAGAGGGAGAAAATGAGGGGTTTGGTGGTGGGCTATGTAAAAAGTTTAAATTTACCGAGCACGTGAAGCATCTACTGACAAAATCACCATGGATTTTGTGACCCACTTGCCACGGACATTGCGGGGAGATGATACGGTGTGGGTGATAGTGGATCGGCTTACCAAGTCGGCACACCTTTTGACTGTGCAGATGACCTTGACATTGGAGGAATTCTGCAGGTTATATATATGAGAGATTGTCCGATTGCATGAGGTACCCATATCTATAGTATCAGATCAGAATCTCAGGTTTACGACTCATTTTTGGGATAGCTTTCAGCGAGCCATGGGGACACAGTTGATGATGAGCACTACTTTTCATCCCTAGACAGACTGTTAGTCAGAGAGGACCATCTAGACGTGAGAGGACATGCTGTGGGCATGCGTCCTAAATCTCAAAGGTAGCTGAAAAGATCATTTACCTTTCATGGAGTTCGCCTACAACAATAGCTATCAGGTGAGCATACAGATGACACCCTATGAGTCACAATATGGGAGGCCTTGTCGTTTTTCGGTTTGTTGGACGGAGGTTGAGAGAGACCCTCTATGGGTCCGGATTTGATTAGAGACACTTCAGAGAAGGTGAACTTGATTCAAAAGTGATTTCTCACAGCTTAGAGCTGGCAGAAGAGCTATGCCGACAGATGGTGACGACCTCTAGAGTTTGAGGTGAGAGATCATGTCTTCTTGAAGGTGATGCCTTCAAGAGGAGTGGTCAGGTTTGGTAAGCGGGAAAAGCTGTCACCGAGGTATATCGGGGCTTTCAAGGTACTCAAGAAGATGGGTACAGTGGCTTACTAGTTAGCGTTACCACCAAATCTATCAGGTGTTCACGCGGTGTTCCATGTCTCTACACTCCGAAAGTATACTCTAGATCCGACACATGTGGTGGATTGGGGTGAGATGATTGTTGATGCGGATGAGACCTTTCGAGGAGGGACCGGTATGTATCATGGATAGCCAGGGAGCAGGTTTTGCAAGGCAAGACCGCGAGGTTAGTGAAGGTGCTGTGGCAGCACCGAGGCATGAAGGAGGCGACATGGGAGCGTGAGGACACTATACGTATTAACTATCCGTTCCTGTTCGAGGATAGAGGTACAAGTTTTACAATTTTAAGTATAATGTCATTGTTGCATATGCATGCGGTTAAGTGTGTATGTGTGTGTGAGAATTTCGGGGACGAAATTCTTTTAAGGGGGGAAGAATATAAAACCCTGTAAATTTAAATTTTTTTACAAAAAGGACAAAACAGTAATTTGTCGCTACAGTACGGATTGAAAACATGAATTTGTCTAGATCTCGGATGACAAAATAGACCTCACAGTCGGATTCGTCTCGCGAAGTCTAGTTATCCTATCAAATTTCACCGAATTTTGAGATAATCAGATTTTTTGCGTTTTACGAAGCGGTCGAGTCTCAGGTGACCCAAAAACGAGATTTTTGATAAAAATTTTAAAAGTTGAAAAATTATTCAAGGTAAGTTAAAATAAACAAATATTTTGAATTTAAACCGGAACGAAATTTAATCGTTTCGAGGCAAAACGGACCCTGAAAAAATAGAGGCGTGTGACACGTTGTGGGCCAAGTATTAAGAAGTATAAATAGGGGGGAAAATCAGATTTTTTCCCATTCTCTTGTCCAGCCATTAGCCCATAAAGAAGAGAGGGAAATAGAGAAAGTTTTCCACCTTTTCTCTACAATCTACGACTCCACGGTGCTCGGATCCATTCGAGCCAAGAAGGAAAGTTGTTCTCCGCAACGTGGGCTACAAAACGATACCAAGGAGGTCTGTTTTGGGCGAGATTCCAAGGATGAGATTTTTGGGAAGAGAAGATTCTAGCTTGAATCGGGTTCTTGGAGCTTTCCAACGTGTTCTTTACGCTTCAAGAGGTAGAGTTCCTTCCTACTTGGGTTTATTTTACAACCTAGGGTGTTGTATGTAATAGGTAGGTTGATAGAGATATATATCACTTGCCTATGGATGTGAAATTGATAGAAATTAATGAAATGGGTTAATAAATGAATTCCTAACTTGGAATTGATATATGTGGTGATTGCGTGTGTGATTCCATGGAATTTGGTGCCTTGGGGTTACGCGAATTTGCCCTAAAATGGTTCATGAAAATTTGTATTATGTGGGCATGCTATGTATTTAATTTATGCTTTGGAAATTAAGTGTGTTATTGACATATATGAAATAACATGCATATGAATTATGGTTGGATATGAACATGTTGATATATGCTCTTTGATATATTAACATTGAGATGAAATTTGGCTATTATATGCATATGATATGAGTGACCATGAAATATAAAAATATATATTAAAGTTGCTCATATGACATTCATTACATGTGGACATGACATTGAAATAGCAATAGTACATTACATTGCATATGCACGGAGACATCGCATTTTATGTGTGTGGATGCATGATTGACATCAAACACCATGTAGATGGATGATGGGTGGGCTTGAAAAAGTTGGATTGAATATCCGGCTGAGTCACACGGTTGCATGAAAACAATTGGGTCAGGATAGCAAGAAAGGCTAGACTATCCCTTAGGTGAAAGACCCGGTATTTCGGATAGGCACTTCCGTTAGTATAAGAGCCTATAAAGTGTGTCGGTGTATGCGGAACAGTTGGTGGAGGTCTATGAATTCCGTGTCGGTTGGGTGACCGTTGGTGTAAGTCTATAAATACCCACTCCAAGAAAGACCCAAAAAATTTTAAAATGGTCATTAGGTGAGTGAGATCAATGACAGGGGTTGAGGAGCTCGGTCTTAATACTCATGACATTGCATGGGGGATAGGAGCCGGTGAGAGCTCGGGTTGAGTTGCATGAGTGGGTATCATCTCATATCATGACACAACATGTTAGATTCCAACATAGATTGATTAGTCTTGATTGGAACGGTTGTTGTTTGTGAAATGTTGCATGTGAACATTGCATATGCACTTAGGTTGAGGAGTAGCTCCTGTAAGAAATACTCTACTGGGCGTAACTCACCCTATACGGGAAAACATTTTAAGTGCGAGATACACGCCGATGGAGAGCCCTTACACGGAGCCTTAGAGATGAAGAAAGCCGACTTGTGGCTTATATAACACATTTTGTGTAATTTTTGAATTTTGTAATATTATCATGACAAATTATGTAAATGAATGATAATGAACTTGTATAAGTGTGGTTTAATGTGGAAAACTTCATTATGCATGTGTTGGGATGATAATGAGGTGATTTGGAGTGGATTGGAAATGAAGAAGGAAGGATTTGCAGAAAAACAGGTAAAATCTTCCGGACGATCGAAGAAAACTTTCTAGAAGGTTGATGAAAACTTTCCGGAAGGTCGAGCAAAAACCTTCTGGAAGATTTTTTAAAAATCTGAAATTTTAAGAATATAGTGCCAAGCCTTCGGCCTATGAGTTCTTGGGTTCTAAGGATATAAATAGACTATAATGAAGTATGAATAATGGTATTTTGCACCATACTTGGATCTAATGATAAAACGAATACGGTTTTCACGTACGGGTTGAAATCTCGGTAAAAGGGGATGCCATTAATGTGGGTCGAGTTGTGCGAATATCACAGTTATTTTTTTTAGGTTGATGGATGATCATCAACTAATAAAAAACCCCGATTTTAGGGCGTCACTGGCCATACATCAGCTGAGTTGGTTATAGCTAATTGGGTGTCCGTGGGGTTTGCGGCTAAAGCCGTAATGAATTTAAGCTCATCTGGTCAATCTACATATTAATCCACGATGACGTAATACACTTGGATTAGGTTAGGCTAAACTCCAGTGTGGGTGGGAGAGGGGTGTAGAAGTAGAGCAGACGGGAAGAGGGAGGGCATTAGTTGAAATCAAATGGCTTGCAGAATGAGGAGAGGAACGTATTGTTGCTTTGAATTGTCTACAATAACATCATATTCTTTTGTACGCCACTCATATCCACTCATCAAATTCAAAAGCTTCTGCTTATTGAAAGAGATTCGTTATGGTTGTCTTCAACTACTTTGCCGATGTCGTAACAGTCGGGTCAATCGCCTTCGCGTGTCATCTGAAAATGCGCATCATTTTGTTGCGGATGACGATATCCACGCACTGTTGCAGGTATGTACGACCGAATGACTTCCCCAACCGAATTCGCTTTTCATTCATAATGGGTTATCTATTTACAACTTAATTTCTTTGTTGGGATATATCTATATATTTAGCTTTACAAATTTGACTCCCTGCATTTCCTTAGGATTTATGTAGAGTTATTGAAACGATAATATATAAATCAAGTGCCAAAAGTGCTGCGATATATCTGTGTTTTTCTCAAAGCACTAGAATTTTATAGTCTCGCCACTTAATTTTAAGCTATTTAGAAAATGTTTAGTTCTAACATTTTCAATTGGTTGCGGCATATTCCATTACAGATATTTCAGTACCTCATAAAATCTGCATCAATTTTTTAAATTTCGGTATGCTCTGTTGCCTTGGTTGGCCCTCAGTGATGCTGAGATTGCAAAATTGGAGACTTAGCTTTTTTTTGTCATTTCTTAGAAGCGTTTGCTAGGGTAAGATGGTTGAACTGCACAATCTCATTTCAACTGACCGTTCAAAAATTCATGACTGTTTTTTGGTTTGTACAGTACATGTTTCCTCTTCAAATTTTTTCTTTCTTTTAAGTGAAAGACATGAAAATTACTACTGTTTTGCATTTAGTGGTAGAGTTTTTTATTTGTATATGTATATATGCCATCCGTATTTGGTAAGTTTTTTCCTGTGTGAGCTTACATCTATTCTTTGCAATAGCTATTCTTTTCTACTCTTGTCTTCCTACTAATGACCTGCTGGTAACGCAATGTGGGGATGGCCGTGAGACAGCCAATTTAATAAAGGTTTAGGTTTCAATTATGGATTAGAACAAGGGGGTTTAGGGAACCTTTTTTTATCTGGCCTAATAAATGAAAGGAACAAAAATCTATGTATGCTTTAACAAGAAGATATTTGAGTGGGACATGGTGGTAGTTAAAGCAGCCTTATGTTTTCATACCACAATGCGGGGATGGCCTTGAGACAGCCAAGTCAATAAAGGTTTAGTGTTCAACCATGGATTAGAACAAGAGGGTTTAGGGAAATTTTTTTTATCTGCCCCCGAAAATTGGAAGCAGTAAAAATATATGTATGATTTAACAAGAAGATATTTGAATGGGACATGGTGGTAGCTAAGTAGCCTTATGTTTTCATACCAGTGTGTATGTGCTTAAATTGTGTTGTTGATTACTCCACCCCCAACTAAAAGAAGAAGAAGATTGCTCTACTTTGAGAGTTTTTCATTTTTTATGACAATTTGAGCTATAATGTTTCTATGAATGATTGGGGATTCTATTAGGTACAATGGTATGCATAGTGAATGCAACTCACGGCTATTCCAACGGCATCTGTAGCAATCCCATTCTCTACACCATCAAAAGAATAAAGCAGCATTACAAAACCAGTTATATGCGTTATGAATTGCAAATGGTTTCTCAACTAATGATGCGTTGCCATATGAGTATCCATCACATGAACGATGAAAGACAGGAAACAAGATTGCATCACAAAATGAGGAAATTGTGTTTGGAGGTTGCATGGGTAGAAGGAATGCCTAAAGTACTTCCTTTAGTTGCTGTCGATAAGGACGGGATGTTTAGAGTGGATGTAGAGTCTTGTTTGGCTAGGTGTGAATATTGACGTAAAAATATGGTAGAGAGATTTGGAGCACTCAATCCAAAAGCACCTATGATTAAGAGAGTTTTTCGTTGGGCAAATTCGAAATGAGAGTTTTTTGGCTAAGGGTTATTCCCAAGGATCAAAATTCCTTTCAGTAGTTGTGGTCAACTTGGAAACAACAACGTTATTGAAATGTTTTGGAAACTTTGAAAGGATGAAAACAAAGAGAAAATTGAAAATTTGTTGGCAAAACATTGATCGAAACATACCAAAACACCTCGAAATATGCCAAAATATCTCGAAACATAGGTATTTTGATTCAATCATTGATTGGTTTCGATTTCCATGGAAACGAAAACGTTTTGGACGTTTCGACAGTTTTGAAGCGAAATTTAGTTCTTTGGACATTCCAATGGCTAATTCTCATTTTATGTTGTGTGTTTTTAACTTGGAAAAACAATCAATGATTACGCAATATTTACTGGATTGGTTGTTATTGTATTGTCCATTGTATTTTGATGGATAAGTGGATTGGGGTGGGTGTATATTAAGGGGAAGTGAATAGTTGGAGAACATTTGGATAAGAGTGATAGGTATACTTGCACACTTTTTGTTTACAGATTTATTTGTTGCAACCTTGACTCAAATTTTTACTTAAATTTGAGTTAACTAAAAAGCTTGATTTAATACAAAACACTCTAATGGAGAAACTCGAAGTTAAAAAAGGATAAACCCAAATTTAAAGGAGATAGAATATGATTATTAGATCTTTAAAGGAGAATGAAATATAACAATTGGTGATTTGATTAAAGGTTTGAGTCTCCCTCGATTTGAGTAAAAATTTAAATTTTCTTTGATTTGATATGGTTTTGAGTGTAGCACTGGTGAAGATTTTTAGAGATTTTTACCCAAATTTTTAATTTGAGTTTGAAAAAAGGGAAAGGGTTGGAGATACTCTTAGTATTTTGTAAAAGCTTCAATTTTTTTCCATTACAATAATGGTGAATGCTATAAAGGTCTGATGCTATGTCTTTGATGATGGCTAGTGATGTTATCAAGATGCAGTCCATTTTTCATAAATAGAAGTTGGGTAAATTGCACTATTAGCCCCTGAGGGTAGAACTTTGGTCCCTAATGTTCCAATTTTTCCAATTTAGTCCTAACCTTTATACATTTGATCAATCTCGTCAATAGTCCTAACTTCTGTCTAAATGGCTGACAGAAGACAGCACGTGAGAGTCGCGTAAGGGGCATTATGGCCATTTCGCCTGCTTTCCCGCCTCTTTCACATCTCCCATAGCCCGTAATTTGCACGTGGACATGTCATCATAAGAACACACCTCTTCACTGGGTTTCAAATTGATTTGGGGCTCTTCTAGGGTTTTCCTCACAAGTGGGTTGAAGACAAAATCATATACCTCCACTTCATTCTAATGGCCTCTTGGTGCAAGGGTCAGTAGTGGGAAGATCAATGATCGATTCCAAATTACGGTAATTAATGTTGATAAAGTGTAAACAAGTTTGATTTTTTAACGATTTGTTCAAAAGAATGAAGTTTGTCAACAATGGTGGCATTGCCAACATGTAAAACTCATAGAAGAACAACGTGTTCCATGTATTTTTGATTTGTTTATGCATGTGGTTCTTTATGGTTGTGGTCCCCATAGGGCTCGTTTGGTTGCCGTATTAGAAATGAATGGATTAGATAAAATAATCCGGTCTAATACAATACAACAGGACAATAGACAAGACTAAATAGGGTATTAGAATAATACGTAATTTTATATAGCGTTTGGTAATACACAATATAAACGTTGAATAATAGTTATTTAATCCAATCGGTTGTTTGGTTAAGGAATTATTTTATAGTATTAATGTTGAATTAACAAAAATATCTAAAATCAGTGTTTGTTACATTGATAACAATTTGATTTTATCAATTGGGAGGTTATAATGGTAAATGTGTAAAATAATATGTTTGAGTTGGATTCTAATACCACCTCTTTTGGTGGTATTAAAATACCTCCACAATACAAGTCTAATATATAAAAAATATACGATAAGTATACGTTTTTGAAATTAATACGATATCAAATTTGCTTACCAAACAAAGTATTAGGCCCGATTAAATAAAAAATAGTACAACCTAATATTTAATCCCCTCATAATACCTCTACCAAACGAGCCCATAGTGTATTAAGATATTATATACCAAGGATTGTGCAGTGGTCCACATTCTATTTTGCAGATGAATATTCTAAGTATTTTACTATCAAATTGTACTATGATGGTGAATTTTAGAAAAACTCAAATATGGCATATGTTGGTGGCAAGGTTGACTTTTTTCATCATAAACATCCAGACCTCGTATCCTTATTGGAAATTGATGAAATGGTGAAAGAGTTAGGATATGGAGAGGAAATTGTGAGTTATTATTTTCTCATACCTAGGAAGGACTTGAATACTGGTCTACTATTTTTGCATAAAGACGCTCAGGTTTTTATGACGTGCAATCGAGGATTGAAATATCGTGTCGAAACGTCCGAAATGTTTTGGATTTTCAACACATGGACACGAAACAAGGGTAAAAAACTAAAATTCCAGCGTTTCGAGTGAAATGTTACTGTTTCGGTCGAAACAGTAATCGAAACAGTAATGTTTTGGTCGAAACAGGGACTTGACATTACTGTTTCGGTCGAAATAGAGACTTGATTCAACTTGAAGTGTCCAGACTTCAAACTCCTTTAGCCAAAAAAAGGGAGAACTTCTTCCCTTGCGACAGCTTCTCCAGCAAAACAGAAGAGAGATAGACAAAAAGAGACAAGCTCAAAAATCGAAAGGAGATGAGGTAGCGGCTTACCAAGGGTCGTCCTCGTGTCCAGATCCAGTCTCCTATAGGTACGATCTTCTTCTTCTTTTCTGTTCTTCTTCTTTGCCGGTGGCTGGTGCTGGTTCTTCTTCAATCTGTCTTCTCTCTCTTCGTTGATCTGTCTTTTTTCTCTTCATCGATTGGAGTCTCAGATCTTCTCTCTCGTAGTCGATCGGAATCTCTGATCCTTTCTCTCTCTGGTTTGTGCGATTGGAATGAAGTGGGTTACCGACTCACTGTTTGCCCTTTTTATTTTGTTTTAATTAACATAAATGTCATTTTAGCCCCTCTTTTTTCCTTTATAATTGTTAAGAGCCCTTATAATTAATAAATAACTTATTATTGTTAATTAACTTATCAAAATAACTGTAATTAATGTTATGGTATATTTAATATATAAAATCAAGTATTTATGTTTGTAAATATTATTCATGTAATATTTTTAATATTAATGAAATAATATTACTTAGTAATTTGATGACACAATTTAAATTAGTAATTTAGTATTATAATAACATGCACATAATAAATTTGTACTCATTTTAATTTAAAAGTGTTATACATGTCATATTTAATTTAAAATGATCATATGTACATGTAAAAATGTGTTTGTTTTACAAAAATTAATTATTTAAAACTAATTGAAGTGATTTTCGCCTCGTGTCAAACATTTTTTTTTGGTCTCAAACTTGATGTTAGCTTGTATAAATGGACATTGGCCCAATAAACTTACTCAATTAATTAATTATTAAGCTTATCTTTTCAAATAAATAGATTGTATTTGTGTTTCTACGTGTTTTCATATTTTTTCTGCTTGTCCATTACGTTTTCGAAATGTTTCCGTTTTCGAGCTGACCGAAACGGTGGTTCGAAATGATATTTCTATCCTTGCGTGCAATAGCCTATATCCACACATTGTTGCTGGAGTCTACATTGAACACAGAACACTGTTTGATGTTCTTGATGGGGAGGAACAGTGTTCAGATGGGTATAAGAAGAATCATTCTGTAGTTATTGAGGAGATCAATGAGGAGGACATGGATAGATAGTTAGCTGATGTGCCAAGTATAGGATATTGGAAGTCACGATCTTTCCCGCAGTATGGTGAGTTTGATGAAGGAAGACCTACCATTGTGGAAGAAGGTCAGGTATGTGTGGAGGACAGTTGCAATGACTGGTTGTTCTTGAGGTAGAACACATGGATAATGATTTTGTTGTTGATGACGTAGGTTAGTGTTTTTCATCAGGTAGGAGATAGGGGGAATGACAGTGTTGTTAATGAGGTAGAACACAGGCAATTATAAAAGTAATGAAACAAATTGTGATGGTTCAGAGTGTGATGGTGACTTAGAAGACTCAGAATTTTATGACAGTGACTATGATTTGGTAGAGGATGATAAGTTGTATGACACCTATGTTGATAAAGATGTTGAATGGGGAAGGATAAGTGGTAGTGGGAATGGTGTGGAAAAGGAGAAATCAACAGTTATGGATGACTCAGTGATTATGCACCATCTGATGAATTGGTAAGCCTAGATGGGTCCTCATCTGATGATGACGTTGTGAGGAAGAGAATGCCTAGGTATCCAGAATTTAGGGCTGAAACTGATTTGAAAAATTGAACATTCAAGTTAGGAATGTTATTTGGGTCAGTTTCTGAGTTCAAGACAGTTGTTAAGGAGCATTCAATTAGAGAGGGAAAGCAGATAACATTCAAGAAAAATGATCGCATTAGGTTTAGCGCAGGTGCATAAAAAATTGCAAGTGGTTGATTTATGCATTTGTTTTTGGATGATGGTAGAACCTTCCAGATTAAGACATTCAATGGTAAGCACAGGTCATTTAAGAATAAACTGGCCACTTCCACTTGGGTGGCTCATATCTACTTGGATGATATCAGGGCTAATCCTGCATGGCTTTTGGAGGCAATGATAAAAAGGGTAATGAAGGAGCATCAGCTTGGTGTGAGTAAGGATCAATGCTGTAGGGCAAATAAACAGGCACAAATACTTGTTGAAGGTAGCCATGAAGAACAATATGCTAAATTAGGTATTCGTTGAAGCCTATTGGTCCTAATTGTGCATTCCCTTCCTTGCAGCCTATGCATCAATCCCATTTGTGGCTATCTGAACTATTACTATTGATCCAACCTCTATCAATTCCTTTTTAAAAAGGGCCTAGCGCTTGAAAGCATCAATTCCATAGGTTATAGCTTATTCAACTTGCAGTGAATTAGGCTATATGATCTTTGCTGACTAACCATGGCAGTACAATCATCATTAAGATGGATGATTTGTCTGAGCTGGAAGGTGAGGCTAGATTTGAAAGACTATACATATGCTGGGATGCATTGAGGAGGGGCTTTAGAGAAGCATGTAGACATGTGGTATGCCTAGATGGATGTCATCTCAAAGGCCCCCATGGTGGACAATTGCTTTCAGCAGTTGGTGTGGATGGGAACAATAGCATGTTCCCAATAGCTTATGCTATTGTTGAGATGGAGGGCATTGCAACATGGACCTGGTCCTTGGAATTTTGGTTGATGACCTTCGTATCAGAAATAATGCTGGGTGGACTATAATGTCAGATAAGCAAAAGGTATGTTGCATTTATTCAGTTCATTTTTTTATGTCTCACTGCATAATATTCAGTTTCTGGTTTGAGTGCATAATGTTGCTTATTGAAATGCTTATGGGGATTGGAGCATGCAATCTATGAGCTGCTCCCAGATGTTGAACACTGGCGTTGTGTTAGGCATCTGTACAACAATTTCAAAAAACAAAAACAAAGCATCTGTCTGTTCCGATAATATATTTTTGGTATTTGTGGCTGCAGAATTTTTTATTTTTATTGTGTTCACGATATAAAATGGACTTTAGTTGTTTGCTGGTTTAAGTTCCATAGATGATTTTGTCTGTTTGCAGATTCTTCCTTGTGATTTGCGCGACAATCTTTTGTGTGAATCCAGACAAGCACAACTATTAGAGGTAATGGAAGTGTATGTTAAACAGTTTGTATGACAATATAATTGTGATAGTCTCGCATCCATCCTCTAATTTGATGCAAAAGTGATACATTTCATGCGCAAGACACTTCTATTGAGAACAAAAATAAAGGAAAAAATTGTCTGATTTGCTAAAGAGCTAATCTTTTGGCAGTTTTTATTTATGGAATCTTTTAGTAGTTGAACATTCGAGTTTATTTTGCTATGCTTGCCCCCTTTACTATAGTAGTAGTCTAGTTAACAAATGAGGGAATGAGTTCGCTTCTATGGGAAAGAGTCCCATCCAGCAGGTCTCCAAGCAATGATCACTCCACTTTATCAACTCTACTTGGATTTGATCATTACTTCCCGATCATTTGGAATAGAGCTTTTTTTCTTCCTTTCGTGTTATCTTACTAGCTGTCCCTCACTTTGGCGTTTGGTCTATCGGTTGACCTTTTCAGCCGCCGACTTGGCTTTACTGCTCTCCTTCCTATAGCTTATGCACACACGTTGTTACATGTTATACTGCGCTTAGTTACCATGAGTCCTTGAAAATTCTCCCTTTTATTTGTCTTCATCCATTAATAATGTGATTGCTTTAGTATTGCCTTTTAGACTCACTGATATTTCTGAGGTACCTAAATGTTGATGATTAAGTGATAAGAAACAAATTGGAAGAGAAGTTGTGCCTGTTATCTAGTAGAGTTATGCACTACTTTCATCATTGCGTTATTGAGATCACCTCGTCTATTGGAAGCTTTCTATGTGTTCAATATCATGTGTAGTGGTTAACCACTTGAGAATCATGTTTAATCCCTATTTCTTTGGCTTCTATTTGGGTCTGTTTATGTAACACCCAATAAAAACTAAAGAAATTGGTGCAATGTCATGTTTTTGTCCATGTTTAGGTCTTGCATGGCATGTCACACGTGAACAAAGATCATAATATCGTTTTGAAATGGTCGAAACATCCAAAAAGTTTCCATTTCTAAGGAAACCGAAAGGAATCAGTGATAGAATCGAAATTCTAATACTTCAACGTGTTACATAATGTTTCAAAATTTTTTATTATATTTCAATGCATTTGCATAATTATTTTGGAATGTTTCAAGATATTTGAAGATATTTTGGTATATTTCGACCAATGTTTTGAAAAAAAAATTCTTAAATTTTTATTTTTTTATTTTGTTTTCGAAACGAGTCGAAACGTTTCTGAAACATGTCGAAATGTTTTCGTTTTTTAGGTGACAGAAATAATACACTGAAACAAAATTTTGATCCTTGCACATGAAGAATGATTTGGTTTACGATTATGTCCTATTGAAGTCCTATTTGATTTTTTTTAAGCAATTTGTTAAATTGCCAATCTTATTTGATACTTATAGGATAAATTTTCCCCTCATCCCAGCCTTTTGGTCAACTGACACGACGACCCCTAGCATTTTCAAATTGCATGATGACCCCTGGGTTTTAATAACTGTGACACAAGGAAGGACCCCTTTTGTCGGTTGGCCAGTCTAATGGAAAAGGAAGATGCCACATTCAAAAATTCAAATATTTCCCAAGTACCTTTACATAGTTGGACTAAAATTTAAAAGACAAATTTACCCCCAAAAATCATTTGAAAAGACAATTCTACCCCAACCGCAATTTAAACAAAATATTTAATTTTACATAAATGATTAACAAAGTATCACCTGGTATTTGGCGGGTGTGCTAGGGTTTTTCTAGTGATAACCTCTATGTGAAGGCATTGTACAATTCAAAAAAATTGAACATTTATTGTGAACACAAAAGAATCAAACCCAAAACATAAAGACACATTAAGCTCAAAACCTAAACTGTATCCTTAATACCCGCACTTTGTAAATATATTCAACAAAGTATCGTCTATTTAAAGATTCTCGTGAAAAAAAATTTCAATGAAAAAATAATGAAAACACAATTTTAATAATCCAAAGTCCATAAATTTAAACAGGAAACCCATAAAATTCATATACTTCAAATTATATCCCTAATTGGAATTCACAGTAGCACCAAACCTATGCCATTAAAAGAAATGTTCGTGTCTGAAGAAACTATGTTATGCTGAACAAACAATTCACCAATATTTAATCAAAAGGTGTGCCTAATAAAACATGCCTTTAATTGTCAAAAGGGATGCTGATCAGTATTGGTGTTCAATATGCTGATCAAAGGTGTGCCTAATAAACGTAAATTGCGATTCTGCCATGTAAAGCAGGAAGAAAATCCACTAATGCCAATTAAAAAATAACAAAATTAAAAACTAAAAATAAGAACTGAAACATGAAAGAGGCCAAAACCAGCATAACATCCTCAATCTTAACCCAAGAGTTAATTTAAATGATATTCAAACATATATAGAACTAACAACACAAACCTAAGAATGAAGTTGGTCCCGCTGAAGAAGATTAGACAACTTCAAATTCTTGACCAAATAACTTAGTTCAATATTTTAGATCAATAATTAACATCAACCCAAATCTAAACATGAAAGGAATTTTTGAGCCCAAAGAAAAGATGCCAAATTGAGCAAAAAAAAAAAAAAAAAAACCCTTCCAATCTTGTGCTTTAACCCAAAGCACAAAACTATCTATTTCTACCCAAAACACAGAACAACTATCCACAGTTGGCATTGAATTAAATAAAATAGATTGGTAATTGGATTGGATAATCACTCTATAATGGCAGTTCTCTTTTCTAGCAATGACTCCATAAACATTGAACACAATTTGGTGAGAGGAGGAAGGTTATGAGATGATCCACTGCATATGGTTTCCCATGGCCTTACAGATGGTACAAATGAAACCTCTGGAGTCTGATTTCTCTTTAAGTTGAATTTAGACAGTTCCCATATATAGTTGCATATCTAAATTGCTTTGTTGGGAAAAAAAGGCAAACAATTAAAGGCAAATATCAAAATGCCTTGATTATTTAGATTGTTAGCATAATGGATCTCTAATATAGCAAGATACGCCAAAACAGTGTGCCTACAGCTTCAATTAAAAAGGGAAAAATGACAGGATCAACAACGTGAAGTTATGGAGTAGTAGATACTATGATACATCAATACGGAAGCCTTACCTGTTTCGTCAATGCCAAAATGACTTCTCCAGGTTTTCCATCTGTAATATCTTTTGGGGATCTAGGACTTCTTTTAATAAAAGTAAGTCCATCTCCCTTGGCTTGTACAAAAAGCATAAAATAGTCAAAATGTGATACAAACTATTCTCACTGTCATCATTAGCTAAAACTGTTGTTATATTCAATTAGCATTTCTGCACATGGGTTAATGTTTTGGGGCTACAGCGATCAAGAACTTATATCACCGCTTCTGACTGCCAACACAATGACTGACCAAATGAATTATTCAGTGCAAAATTTGGTCAAAAATACTAAAACCGCAATTTCACAAACACTTTGAAGCAATTTAATTAAACACGCTCACACTCAAAAAAAAAAAAAGGAGAGGGGGGAGAGAATCACATCTGAGTGAGTCATCGATTGTACCACCATTTGTCGGACTGTCAATTTTTTTAGCACCACCAGAAAATGTGGACAAATGTATTGTAGAACGAAAGGAGTCCCCGAAAGAAGAGATAGACTGCCAGTATGCTAATGAGCAAAAAAACAAACAGTTGGAGTTCACTAAAAAATTCAAACTTAACCATTAAAATGGGTATGTGATGTGTGTGGATGTATGAGGGGTGTTCTGTGTGTGTGTGTGTTGTGGGGGGTGTTGTACTCGGAGAGGATTTGGGGAGGGGGTGTGTTTCAGTGGGTGTGCATGAAATAGGAGAAGGGTGTTTCGGTGGGTGGGTGTGAAATACGGAGGGTGAGAAACAAAGGGTTTGAGGTGCGTGCAGATGAGGAGGAAAGAGGAGGGGAGGAAAGGGATGGGAATGAAGCCTTGCCTTCTTAGTCTTAGGTGGTTTGTGAGGCCAGTCTTAGGTGGATTGGGGGAAGATTTGAGATGGATTCTAGGAGATAGAGGTGTGATATATTGGGAGAGAGAGGCGTGAGAGAGAGAAGCGTGAGAGAGATTGGGAGGTAGAAGTGAGATAGAGGCGTGAGATAGAGGGAGAGGTAGAAGTGAAAGGGAGAGGCGTGAGACAGAGGCCTGTGTTGGGCGGGAAAGAAAAATATAGTACTCATTGTTGACCGTTAGATCATAATTTTTGAGATGATATGAACCGTTTTTTATGTTGAGATTACATTATCCGTTGGATGTGTTTATGTTTTAGCTCAAAACAATCTGGACCTCTCTTTGTCTTTTGGATTTAAACTTCGTTCTATTTTATTATATAGATTATATTCAATATAAATGTGTTAAGTAGCGTCCTTGTTTTTTTAATCAACATGTTATTATTGTGTCTTATAAAAATTCAAAATGTTACACTATTCAGATGATGTTAATGGCAAATTTGACTCATTTAATTATTATGTTAAAGAAAATCTTGTGTTCCAAGATTAGTCATAGTCGTTGATCGATTAGGGGGAATATTAAGGAAAAAAAAGGTAATTTCATGACCGTTGAATGAATGAATTTGACCGTAGGGATGAGCTTGTTGAAGCCGCCCGTTTTATATTGTAGATATATTGAATTTAATGCCGGTATTGGGATTTAAACAAACTTGATTTCAATGGAGAATTATTCTTCAAGAGGAAATGACATTCTGATAGAAAAAGTAAAGATCTTAAAACCAGAATAAAACACCACCACAGTAATCCAATCACCTCAAATATCCAAAAAATAAAACCTCCACAAAACATGACTAAAACTCAGGTGTGCAG
Organism: Ilex paraguariensis; assembly: GCA_963454935.2. Lineage (NCBI taxonomy): Eukaryota > Viridiplantae > Streptophyta > Magnoliopsida > Aquifoliales > Aquifoliaceae > Ilex > Ilex paraguariensis. The sequence goes on from CAUOFW020000425.1 coordinate 88,137, forward strand.
CAAAAGGAAGTATAGGAAACACAATCACCACCTTCACAAACCTATGATGTCACTTAAAGAAAAACAAATATCAATGGACACACATGCTGAACAACACAAAAAAACACATTGTCACAACATATGAGAATTAAAGATTTAGTATAGTAAAACCATACTTGGTAGAATGGTAGTTATCAATATCTTCCCAGACAATTCATCATAAAAATTCCAAATTAGAGCAAAATCATCAATTCATAAGCCTTAATAGACCACAAAAAAAAAAGTCATTTCAGGATTAATCAAAAAGTTTTTTAAAATAGAAGAGTTGAAAATATGACCTTAAGTTTAACTGTGTTACTTACCGAAAAAAAAGTTCAATTGTGCAGCACTGAACTTTCAAGTTGTTTGTGTTGCTTTAGTTGCCTCTTAGTTGATGAACAACCTCAAAATAAAGACTAAAACAAAACTATGAAAAATCAGAGTAAGTTGAAATATCAATCAAAAATAAAAATAGACAAAGAAAAAAATACCAGAAAGCAATGTTGTTAGACAAAAACCTTAGAAACTACAAATAAATTTTATCCTATAACCACCATCCCAGATTTTTTAGATTAACACTAAATTGGGAGCGGAGGGACATTAAATATCAAAGTAAACAATCAAATTAATTACCAGACTAATTAGAATTTACGCCAGGGGGTGAAGGAGATGGTGGCAGTGGGTGGAAGAGATGGGTTTATGTGGTGGGCTAGTGGCATATGGTGGTGATGGCATGAAAACAGTAATGACATGAAACATTGGGTCATCAAGTGAAGAAAATCATCAATGGACACACATATTGGGCAACACAAAAAAACACATTGTCACAACATGAGGATTAAAAGATTCAGTACAGTAAAACCACATTTGGTAGTTATCAATATTTTCCCAAATAAATTCATCAAAAAAAATCCAAATTAGAACCAAATCATTAGTTCATAAGCCTTAGTAGACAAAAAAAAAAAATAAAAGAGAGAGGGAGGTGACTGTGATTGTGTGCTCTGGGTGTGCGTGCGTGCCTAGATAGGCAGGTGAGAGAGAGAGGGAGAGGGAGAAGAGCTTACCTGGGTCGGTGAGGTGGCCGGTGAAGGGTGAGAGGGTAAAGTAGGAGACAGATAGAGAGACGTTGGTGCTGGTGGTGGTGTTGCCGACGAAGTGGCGCTGCTTCTGCTGGTGTTGCTAGGGTGTAACACATAGAGAGAGAGAGAGACACGATTGACGGAGGAATCAGAAGCAGAGGCTTGACTTGAGCAAGGTCTGAAAAAAAAAATAGCGATGTAGGAGGAGGCTGCATCTCTGACAGATGAAGTGACTGAGTGTGGCTTGATTTTGAAAAATAATGAGGAAAAAGTGATGAATTTGGGGAGAAATGAAAGAGTATTATTGGCCCTTGGATGAATGAATTGATTTGAGACTGTTGGATGTTGAAGCCGCCCTATTTTATATTATAGATTAATGAAGATTTTACAAATTATATCTACGTCACCACCAACATAGAACCAATACGAGCAACATCACATCACTGCCACTTTTGTCTCTTTCTCTCTCTATTGAGCACGCACTCCAATAACTAATCTCACCTTCGAACAACACCCTTCCCCCACATAGAAAATGATGGGTAAAGAGCCATTTCTCTCCCATAGAGATGAAAACAAAACTCTAGACTCTCTCAAAGATTACCTTTCAAAATCATAAAATCCTCCCTCCTCTTTCCCTCCCCATCCTTCACAGTAGATGCACACAACTTTCCCCCATTAACAGAGTTTGAGATTTTGTCATAAAACTCAAAGATTGCTTCAGGGGTTTGCTTGTGTGTGCTGCTTTGGTGCAGATCTATGCGTGAAAGGAGAAGATGGTTGGCGGGGGGGGGGAAGGGAGGGGGCAGTGCGAGGGTGGGAAGTGGGAGATGAGGAAGGGTTGTGATTCTTCGAAGAGGAAGAATAAGGGGATTGGGAGAGGGGACTGTTCAAGGACAGGACTGGGTTGGGGTTAGCAAGCGAGAGAGAGAGAGAGGGGGGGAGAGAGAGTCTGGGTTAGTAGTTGGGATCTAGGCCTGGGATTGAGTCTGGGTTAGAATTTAGGTTGCAATTTTACTAGTTAGACCAGTGTACAAAAGTCTTTGTTTAAACCACTAATGTTGATTGAATTGGAATGTGGATTGGGGTTGTCGTGCAATTTTGGAAATGTTAGGGGGTCATTGTGTTCTTAACCAAAAACCAAGGGGTGTGGGGGCAATTTACCCATGCATATATTATTCTCAATATGTTATTTCTTGACATATTGTATATTTCCTCGCTTAATTTACTTTCCAAGTTGATTGGGAGAAAAATTTATTGTAATAATTGAAGAATCAGAGTTTGGTAAATATTGATAATTTGATATAATTTGTGTAATATTTAAATTGAGATATTTATTTATGCTTGGGAACTAAATTACCAATTGAAATTTTATAGAGGTAATTGTTAGAGTTATTATTTATGTTATTAGTAGTTTAGGGCAATATTGTAATTACCTACAATATCAACTTATATTATAAATAAGAAGGTGTAGGGCAACACAGTCCAAACACACTGATTGTTCTCTCTCCACTCTTTCTTTTTTCTCCTTTTGCTTGTGCCTTCTCTAACCCTTATTTTATTTTCATTGTTTTAACTTGGTATCAGAGCAATTGTTTAAAGCCGGGATAACATTGGAATATATTGTAAATAAATTTGGGATCGCATCTCAGTCGCCGACATCACTGTCAGAGGCTGACATCATGGTGATGTTAGCATGATGTCAGCAGTTTTCGACCATCAGACCCATTTTCTGGACCAAAATTTCGTGTGCTAATGCAAGTAATTATGCACATATGGCAACCCACTTAGATTCACCATCATGGATTATTGATTTCGGGGCGAGTGCTCATATGTGTGGTATTTTCTCTTTGTTTTCTAATTTTCAATCTTCTCATTGCCGCATTGTATTAGCTGATGGTTCCTTTCGACTTGTGCATGGAACTGGTGATCTCTTTCCTACTCAGTCCATGGTTTTAAAATCTAATTTATTTGTTCCTCATTTTTCGTTTAACTTATTATGTGTGAGCCAGTTGACAAAATATTTATAATGCTCCGTGTGAAGCACGGATATGGATACGGAATACAGGTATGATACGATATGGATACGGTGATATGGCAAAATCTAAAAAAGAAGAATACGAGTATAGTCAAGATACGACTCTAATAACATATACTTAATATTTTTATTATTTTCAATTAGTTTAGTACTTATATATTTTGGTAGTTCTTTAATACAATATGGAAAATTTGTAATTCTTTTTAGTTTGAAGAAAATATATATTGTATCATTATGGTATATTCACAAAGTGAAATGATTAATTAAAGGAATCAAAACTAACATTTACTGAGTCGGTTTATTTAGAAGTGATTGTTGCTAAAATTATAATGTCATAGATTTATTTTATACTCTTTTGACTTGCAATTGTAGATAATACTTAAAAAATACTAATGTGCCTTTGAAGTAGTATGAATTATTGTAAATGTATTGTATGATATGTGAATTTGAAAGGAAATGTTAAAAATTCAACTCAAAAATTATATATATTACTTGAACACAAAAGTATCCGTGAAGTATGCTAATATTTAATTATTATTGGATATGTAAGAGGTGTATCTGATACGTATCTTCAAGTATACGACGAGTATCGTATCTGATAAAGTATCCGATATGGATACGCCGACCCCAACGAAGTATCTAGGCTTCATAGTCCGTGACATTCACTCCATCTTATTGTATTTTTCAAGACCTCTAAACGAAGAAGGTGATTGGTTTTGAGCATAAGCAGAATGGTCTTTATTATTTGGATTCCAGAGCTTTAGTACCTGCATTGAGTGCCTCGTATCCCCATTTCAATGGCATTTCCATCTGGGTCACCCATAATTGTAGAAGCTTCATCATGTTATTCCTATCTTAAGTTCTTTTATCTTAGAATGTGCGGTTTGCCAATTGGGCAAGCATTATCGTAGTTCTTTTCCTAGTAGTAATGAAAGTCGTCAGTCTAATCCTTTTGATATCGTTCACTCAGATATTTGGGGTCCAGCAAGAACAAAGAGTCTTGTTGGGTTTCAGTATTTTGTGATTTTTGTTGATGATTTTTAGGTATGACTTGGTTATTTTTGATGAAAGATCGTTCTGAGTAACCTAAGATATTTGTTACCTTTTATAATGAAATTCTGGTACAGTTTGATAAACGTGTTAAAGTGTTTCGTTTTGACAATGCTCTTGAGTATGCCCAACTACGGTTAAGTTAGATGTTGAGAGTGGTGAAATTTTTGATGATGTAGGGTGTTATTAAAGGTTAGGGCATTATCGAAGGTTGGTTGGTAAGCTTATTTATCTCACAGGTACACGCCCGGACATTATCTATGCTGTTGGTGTGGTTAGTCAGTTCATACATGTTCCTCGTAAGCCTCATTGAGAGGTCATTTGTCATATTCTTCGGTATCTGAAAGGAGCACCAAGTGGAGGATTGCTATATCATCCTCCATCATTTATGACAATCACTGATTTTTCTGATGCTGATTGGGCAAATAGTCGTGTTGATAGAAGATCTACTTTAGGTTATTGTACATTTATTGGGAATAATCTTGTTACTTGGCGTAGTAAGAAACAAAATGTAGTTGCACGATTGAGTGTAAAAGCTGAATCGGGCCATATTGCATGTGAAATGTTGTGGTTCGGTCTCTACTTCTGGATATGGGCATTAGTGCGTCATCTCCTATAGAAATACATAGTGACAATTAAGTAGCTATCTTCATTGTTAGTAATTCAGTATTTTATGAGAGATCAAAACACATCGAAATAGATTGTCACTTTATTCGAGATCTATTGATGCGAAAGAAAATTATTACACCATATATCAAGTCGAGTGATATCCTTAAGAGCTATTGTCTCGATCTACCTTCAACAATTTTTGTTCCAAGCTGTAATGCCCCAAAATTCACCTTGGACGACATTACAATTTAAAATCATTCACAGTATGAGAGCAACTAATAAAGTCCATAAATAAGGCAAATTTCATTCATCATACATAATATCTACAATGTCATCTAAAAGAATATGCCAAACCATAGCATCTACATCAAAAAAGAATATGTCAAACTATGACAATTACATCTCAAAATCAAACTTAATCTTGCAGCGAAATAAACAAAATATCATCCATCCATTGTATCACAATACATCTCCTACTCTAGGTGATGTAGTCCATAAGATGCTCAAGGAAACACAAATTCGAAGCTGTGAAAGATAATGAAATTGACTTTCCATCAAGACAAAGATCCATATGGAACCTTGCATTCTTATTTTAAGTTAATTTGTTAGTATTAATATTTTATATGTCCTTTTAATATTTTTTAGTGTCGGGGGTATTTTTGTAAATTCCAGAATTTCTGGAATAGGTCATATTTTTGGATCAAATTCTAGTATTGAATATTCTAGAATTTGTAAAGTCCTAATTTTAATTAATTTTAGTTTTCTAATTTATAGGTACCTAGTGTCTTTGAAGTTCTAGAGACTTTGGAATCCCAATCTTTTGGGATTAGAATTACTTAGAACTCTATATATAGTTTGTGTTATTTTTAATAATAGAGGAAGAGAGATATTCAGAATTTTCAGTAATTACATATTTCTTGAGTTGTGTGATGTAATTCTAACCCTAAGTGTGATGCCTACGGAACCCTAGGAGTGATTTCTAGCCAAAATTATTGTTCATGTTACTGTTTACAGTCCCTATTTTCATTTTACAAAGTTGTTCCACATTAGTTTGGTATCAGAGCCGAAAAATCCTATGTTATGCGGCTTAAATATTGATATATGATGATGGAGATCCAAGATTTTGATGGAAGAGATGATTCTACAATATTCTTTAGTTGGCTTGTTTTTATGGAGAACTATTTTGTTAGGTATAATTTCTCAGATAATAGGAGAGTAAGACTTGCCAAGATGAAACTTGTAGGCTTGACAAAAATTTGGTGGTTTGGTGTTGAAGGAGATATAAAAAGATTGGGACAACCTCCTATAAACACTTGGCAAAAGATGAAAGCTAAGATTCAACAGAGGTTTATGCCCTCAAACTATAGTAGCTAGTTGTGCAAACAACTTATTAATCTGCAACAAGATAACCTATCTTTTATAGAGTATATTCAAAGATTCGAAGACCTAATGTTGAAAAACCATATCGTAGAAGAACCTTGCCAAACAATTGCTCGATTCAAGGTTGGTTGAAGAGCAAATATAAAGGCAGAAATACTTGGGTAGCCACTATACAACGTAGAGCATGCATTCCAAGTGGCACTTGGTATGGAGATGTACCTAAATTTCCTTCACCAAGTAAGTACATCAAGGGTTTTGTCTTCGCAAAAGGGTGAAATTCAATGTTATTTAGATTCTAATGTGCAACTAGAGAAGACATCAAAAGCAGCCCAAAGCAACAACTGATCGAATAATTCAAGAAGAAGGAAATCAAGTAGAAGAATCAATACAATCCCAAGCAACTACGCTACTTGTCCAAAGGCTAAGGTAAAAAGTTAATATCCAGACAATTTTTTTGTTGTGGAGCCTGACAAGATGGAAAATCCAGTAACTAGTATTGAATCAAATGAGCCTTTAGAGATGAGTATGTTACTACCTAAGAGCTCTGAAATAGTGCTAAAAGTGTTGCTTGGTGAAATTGTTCCCATTAATGACTTTCAACCACCAACAATGATGTTCCAAGAGCTTGATTTATTTGCATCTTTCAAGGATCTACATTAAGAGTCACCAATGCTTCTTTCTATCCACTTTGCTCTACCAATTGATGTTATCATTCCAGAAAATTTCAACGACACAATCAAGGGGATCTTTTCAAATTTTTTCTTTGTTCCCTCTATTAGAGAAGAAAAGGAGACATCATCTTAACGCTTCTCAGAGACAGCTACGCATACAAGTTCAAGTTTTTGGACTTTCATACTGCAACACTTTAAAACTCGAGGTCGAGTTTTCTCCAACCAGGGGAGAATGATGCAGTCCATAAGATGCTCAATGAAACACAAATTCGAAACTGTGAAAGATAATGAAATTGACTTTCCATCAAGACAAAGATTCATATAGAACCTTGCATTTTTATTTTAAGTTAATTTGCTAGTATTAATATTTTATATGTCCTTTTAATATTTTTTAGTGTCGGGGGTATTTTTGTAATTTTCAGAATTTATGGAATAGGTCATATTTTTGAGTCAAATTCTAGTATTGAATATTTTAGAATTTATAAAGTCTTAGTTTTAGTTAATTTTAGTTTTCTAATTTGTAGAGACCTAGTGTCTTTGAAGTTCTAGAGACTTTGGAATCCCAATCTTTTGGGATTAGAATTACTTAGAACTCTATATATAGTTAGTGTTACTTTTAATAATAGAGAAAGAGAGACATTTAGAATTTTCAGTAATTACATATTTTTTGAGTTGTGTGATGCAATTCTAACCCTAGGTGTGATGCCTACGGAACCCTAGGAGTGATTACTAGCCAAAATTACTGTTCACATTCCCATTACTGTTCACTAGTACTGTTCACAGCCCCTAAACAGTCCCTATTTTTATTTTACAAAGTTGTCAAACATCACTAGGGCATGGAGAGATCAACTCTAGACATTCCCCTTAGGATCCACGCTTCTATCCATTTGCGCTTCCTAAGCTACCTGTTCATCACCTCTGAGTTCTTCCTCTAAACCGAAATTTGAGAAAAAATATTGTTTGTAAGGGGTGAGTACTAAGCTCCGAAGCAACATCCACCCAAACTCGAACAAGGTTTAGAAAACATATAAAACAGTTCAGTCTCACTTTCAAAAATATCATATATAATTTGAAATAAAATAGTGACAATTTATTCGATTTCAAGTTACCGCAACAACAATAAGTTAAATGAAACAAATGAACATGTTAGAATTGAAGAAATCAATTAATCATTCAAAAGCATCATCCCATATTCTCATGTATGTTGGTTATTTTCCATGAATCTACATGACAAATTTACCTCGTTTTCCTATCATATCCACACAAACCACTTTAAGAAGGGCGTATACCGTCTCCCACAGTATTGACGATCCTTCTAAGGAAAAGTATATCATTCTTCAGCCTTAAATTTACGTGAACAATAGTGGTTGCTCTCACAAATAACAATTCACTACAAGTGTTAGGCAACAATCTCACCCCCACTGGGGTAGACTAACCTCTAACACTGTACGACAGTTCTCGAAGGCAATTCAAGTCTATAATAACAACCATACAAGAGATGCAATACCAATTATTTTCTCAAATCACAAGTAAATTCAAAATCCTCAATTTCATAAGTATTTTTCCAAATCACAAGTAAATCATAAACCCCCAATTCCATAGATATTTTTCCAACATAACAATTCAAAAAATAAGCAAGAGATCATCCAAAGATAGACTTTTATTGTTCCAAGCAAAGCACCAGAGTTTTTGAATCATGAACAAAAGAATATCAAGAAGAAAAATTTATTTTTCTCAAAACTAGGTTTTGACATCAAGAACATGAATTTCTATGGTTATCAAACCATAAATTCCTTCAAAATATGGTAAGGTTTGCAAGAACATCAAGAAACAAGTATTTCATAACAAATATATATGATTAAGAGTCAAAACATATGTATATATAAGCCCTAACATCAATGAATAAGAGTGGAAGAAAACCCTTACCTTCTTCTTTAGTTTTAGGTGAATAACTTGAGATTTGATCCACTTCAATATGAAAATCTTCCTTGATCTTGTGTTTTTCTCCTTCTTTCTTCCTTTCTGAGACTTCCTAGGGTTATAAATGTTGAAATGGGGTTAATGGAGGAGTCTTTATGTATTTATAGGGGAAGAAACGGTGTCCTGTGCGCGATTCTGAAATTCAGATTTCGTAACTCATGTTCGAACGTCATTTGGCGTTTGAACGTCAATAGTGCAAATTATTGACTCACGTTCGAACGTCACTTTGGCGTTTGAACGTTGGTTGCTTCCAGTACTTTTGCATTTCTATTAGAGCTTTGCATACACCAAAGTACTGGAACTCACTGTCATTCGAACGTCCATTCACGTTCGAACGTCTTCCCAGTTTCTGCTGGAACTTCCAGTGAAGTTTTGGCCTATTTAGAGATCGATCTGAAATTTTTTTGTGAAACACACTTTTGTAACTCTAGAAGTCTACTATCTACTGTAAAAATTTCAGATAAAATAGACGTCAGGATAAAAAGTTATGATCCAAATACTAGGCAGTGTCCAAAATCATTTCTACCCAATTTTTATCTAAAATGTATTTAAACTCCGACATACTTCCAAACTTCTATCACATACCCTATTACCTCAACTAACATTTTTATTTCTACTCCTACAATTTACATATTTCATGCATACATCATTACATATAATAGCATTTCAAAACATAATTACGTTGTTATATAAAGATAAAAATGTGGGGGTTTACACAAGTTGGGCATCTTAGATTTTTATGCTCCAGCTTGAGGGGGATTGTTAGAGTTTGTTATTTCTGTTATTAGTAGTTTAGGGCAATATTGTAATTACCTGCAATATTAATTTGTTTTAAATAAGGTGTAGGCGGGGGCGGAGCCACCTTATGCCAAGGGGGGCATATGCTCACCCTCAAATTTTTTTTTTCTAAAATTAATTGTATATATTTTAAGTATTTTTTCAATATATTAAATTGTGCCCACTCTATTTTTCAATCAAGACTAGAAAATGCATGATATATCCATGAGTTTACTTAAAATTTTAGCATTTATTTTAGTAATTATCACCGACATGATAGAGAATATATTTTATTGTGTAATCGAATGAATGATAAATAGCCAAGTGATAATATGATTGGGAATATAAATAATAATAACGTTAATGCAAGACTTTTAATGTATACATCAAAGTCAATTTTAAATAGTTTTAATTAGCCTTTGTTTGGTAAAATGATGTGTATATATATATACATATATATTTTGACATTTGTATCTACTATATTTAGCAATTTTAGTCTTTTAAGTTTAATAAAATTTTAAGTATTAAATAGGATATAATTAAATATAAATGCGTTATTCTATTTTTATCAATTACAAGAAAAAAATTAAGCTTGTTAAAATATACAGTGCTCACCCTGAAATAATTTTCTAGCTCCGCCCCCGGGTGTAGGGCAACACAACCAAAACACACGGATTATTCTTTCTGTCCACTCTACCTTCTTTCTCCTCTTGCTTGTGCCTTCTCTAAACCTAATATTATTTTCATTGTTTAGCCTATAATTAAAGTGCGAAAGTTTATACCTGGAGTTATAATTTTTGATATTTCACCACAAAACGTTTCAAGAAAATCATAGCGTTATAGTATAGTATCAAAGCATGTGTTTGAAATTTTGTAGACTTTCCTAGTTTAATTGCGTAGGATGATCAGATTATGGAAGTAGTAATGCAATACTGGCAGAAGCATTTAGCTTGCTGATTGCCCATTTGGAGGACAATTTTTAAGAAGGGAGTATATAACATCAAGGAAAAAAACTAAAAAATTGAATGGGCAAATTTTTATTATCAAAACTGGAAGAATGTTATTTTTGGGCGTCACAAAATACTTGTAATATATGAGAGAACATAAAAATTATTTGAATAAACTTGGGTTAGTCATGGTGACGCATGTCTCCAATGTAGGTGCATGAGATAAGAATAAACAAAAAAAAAAAAAAAAAAAAGCACTTGTGGGACACTTGTCCAAAGTGGGTGACATAGTATAGTGTGTGTGTGTGTGTGTATGTTTAACGTGTGAAGGAATGGTATAAAAAGGAGGTGGCAGCTAGTGGTTAATAAAAGGAGAGGAAAAACAATAAAAGAAAATAGGAGGGAAAAATCAACGAGAATCTTTGAGATTGAGTCAAGAATCAATTGGTGCTTTGTTATCTGATTTACGGTATGACTTTCAATATGCTTTGTCTTGAATCTTTTTGCTAAGAGTAATTTCTTGATTATTCCCCATTTATATTGCCTTCGATTCAACTATTAAAATCTTATTGAATTTCTATTGGTATTGTGAGTATGTTGATTGTGGGTTGTGTGGATTAAGGATTGGATCATGGTTGTCGAAAGTCTAATGCATCACCAGTCTAAGAGACTCGTGGGATCGAGTTGAAGTGGGTTTTTTGGTGAGGTGCCAGGTCTGTGTCTTGGTCTCTCATGGCGTGTGATACATGGAGTACGATTTAGTTGACGATTGTATCCTATTGAGGTCCTATTTGACTTGTGTTGCGCACTTAGTTAAATTGTCAGTTTGATTTGATGCTTATATTAATATTATTCTGAGCATATTATTTTCTATTGTATTGTATATTTCCATGCTTAATACTTTTTTGGTTTTCGGGGAGAGATCAGGATTGGAATATTTGAAGAATTGGAGATTGACAAATAATAACATAAATTTTACAATGTTTAAACTGAGAGATTAATTTGTATTTGGAGACTAAATTTCCAGTTTTAGTTCTATAGAGGTAATTAGAGTTATTAAATGTTTAATGATAAAAATTCCAGTATGCATTATCACATTAACATGTCTACTTGGGTTTGATTCACATGGGAGTTGACACTGGTTAAATTGAACGATAGTGTCATTTAAAGTCAGTCTGGAGTGTTCTTCTTTTGATGGATTAGAGTTCTTTTAAAGTGCATCATCAAGAAATATTATGATTCTTCCAAACTATTTTGCTTGGTTGTTGGTCTTATATTGCATAATAATTGATCATTACTGTTTCAATAGGTGATCTTGGATTTGGGTCGGTTACCAGAAGCACGCTACCTTGGTGATTCTGGAGAGCAGTACTTGAGAGATACCGAGGTAAACACTTTTAAGTTGGTACAGCATTTTCCTTTTTGTCAGTGAATCACAAAAATTATTTTTTTTCTGACTTAATTCAGGAATTTTCATTTCTTTTCATTCTTCAAGGTTATTTTAGATTTTATAATTTTTCATATTGGAACTATTATACAAAGGAATGGAAAGCAATATAAACTATTGGTGCATGAAGATTATTTAGTGATTAATTCGAGGCATATTTATTACCCAGGTATCAATGAAAGAGTTGGAGTTTGCTCAAAATGCAATTGGAGAATTCGGAGCTGATAATAGAGCTGGCATTACGGGTACCTTGCACCGGATTTCAGCAATCAGAAGTAGGAAAGGTGAAATTACTGGCTTAACTTGTCGAGTTGGCAGGGCAGTTAGGGGTAGTATTGACATGGTACGAGATCTGCTTGATTTTGGGAAAAGCATCTTGTTTGTTGGAAGGTGAGCAAATTAATTTCACATTAGACTACATTCATGCTCCTCAGTGAATGACCCTGTGATACAACCTATGCCTGAAGGCCCCCAACATACTAAAGGAATTCTGTTGTCACTGTCATCTACAAGGAAAAATGAAAGCAATTGGTTTTATAGGGCATTAAAATGCTTCTGCTTTGTAACTATTTGGATTTGAGATAATTTTACTTGCATTTTGAGTATCTTATCAAGAAATCTGCATTATGATTTTGTTTGATATTTCAATAACACAATAGTATTAGTTGCTAGATGCTTACCTTTATTTCCTGTTATGACACTGAGTTGTAAACATTTCTTATTACAAACATTTCTCATATGCTGAATTTAATGCTTTAGCCCACTGTTGTTACCCCAGCTTTTATATAAATACCAAGTACAAAAATACCCTTAAGCCCAAACAAATAAAGCATATCATAATACTCCTAAAGTTGGTGCATAGATATTCTCATGTTCAACTTGCAAACAATGGGGTGAAAAATCTTCTACTAAGCTCCATTAATGAAAACATCAGTCAACTGATTTTCTGATTTCAACAAAGAGGATGCAAATTAAACCCTTTGTTGAACTTTCCTTTGATGAAGTGCCAATCAATCTCAATATGTTTGATTCTATCATGTTGAAGTGGATTTTGAGCAATGTTGATAGTCTTTGTTAAGTTTAGAGAATTAACACAATATTAGAGTGGTCAAAAAACTTATCCTATGTAAGTTAGCACAAATGATCGAAATTTCGTTTCGAAGTACCGTTTTGGTCAGCCCGAAAACAGAAACATTTCGGAAACGTAATGGAAACACGAACAAAATATGGAAACACGTGGAAATACAAATACAATCTATTTATTTGTAAAGATAAGCTTAATAATTGATTAATTGAGCATGTTTATTGGGTTAATGCCAATTTATATAAGATAACATCAAGTTTGAGGCAAAAAAAAGAGGTTTGACACGAGGCGGAAATTATTTCAATTAGTTTTAAACAATTAATTTTTATAAAACAAATACATTTTTACATGTATATATGACCATTTTAAATTAAATATGACATGTATAACACTTTTAAATTAAAATGAGTACAAATTTATTATTTGCATGTTATTATAATACTAAATTACTTATTTAAATTGTGTCATCAAATTACTAAGTAATTATTTCATTAATATTAAAAATATTACATGAATAATTTTTACAAACATAAATACTTAATTTTAGATATTAAATATACCATAAAATTAATTGCAGTTATTTTGATAAGTTAATTAACAATAATAAATTATTTATTAATTATAAGGGCTATTAACAACTACAAAGGAAAAAATGGGGGCTGAAATGACATTTATGTTAATTGAAATAAAATAAAAAGGGCAAACAGTGAATTGGTGACCCCTTCATTCCAATTGCACAGACCATACAGAGAGAGAGAGAAGATCAAGACTCGGATCAACTGTGAGAGAAAGAAGATCTGAGACTCCGATCGATGAAGACTGATCAATGAAGAGCGAGAAGACAAATCGATGAAGACCCATCACTAGCCACCGGTAGAGAAGAAGAGAAAAGAATAAAATTGTACCTGGAAGAGGTTGGATTTGGACGCGAGGACGACCCCTTGTAAGTTGGTAAGTCATCTACTACTTTCGATTTTTGAGCTTGTCTCTTCTGTCTATCTCTCTCTCTTCTATTTTGTTGGAGAAGCTGTCAAAGGGGAAGAAGTTCTCCCCTTTTTGGCTGAAGGAGTCTGGAGTCCGGACACTGCAAGTCGAATCAAGTCCCTGTTTTGACCGAAACATTACTGTTTTGATCAAAACAGTCTGAAACAGTAACATTTCGCTCGAAACGCAGGAATTTTAGTTTTCCACCCTTGTTTCGTGTCGGTGTGTGGAAAATCCGCAACGTTTCGGAAGTTTCGAACGTGTCGACACGATATTTCAATCCTTGGTTAGCGCACCTACCTTGCAGAAAGTCCTATCTCGTAGATGATTCCTCCGGCGGAGCTTTTTGTGCTGTGTTCTTTGCAGTACTTGTTTCCGGACCTAGCACCTAATATTTACAATTCCACTCGAGTATTAATAAATAATACCGCTTGAACTCGAATTGGTTTATTCGAACCAAGTTTAGTAATTATATCTTGTCAAATGAAATAATTCATTTACACTGAGTAATATTATCTACTCGAATCGACTAAACTAGTAGTTTAATAATCGATTCAAATCAAGTGAAGTAATCCATTTGTATCGAGTATAATTATCTACTCGATTGATTTGAGCTAGTCTTCTTGAATTCGTTAAAACAATATTTATTTATTTGAGCCAAGTACTCTCAAATTAAACCTTTCTCATAAAGTTATAAAATTTTAAAAAATACACTTGAATGTGCATAATTTTCTACAAAATCATAAAATTACATGTTTTCTTATATTTACTCATACCCACAGATTTCATGAGAATTCAAGAACAATCCATAAGATTTATAAATTACCCACGAAACTATTATCTCTCTTGACCAAAATTTATCCCACATACAACAATCCCAGGCTTTTTATTTTTCATGTAACAACACTAATTTTGCTTACACACCCACACAAGCATTATTGAATCCTTCAAGCATTACCCAAAATTCATACCAAACATCACCCTTTCACACATCCAATACCCAAAATACATACAAAACACTATAATTTATGCATATGCAATGCCTAAAATACATATAGTAGAGATGTATCTATACATTTTGGAGGAGAGTAGGTTACATGACTTACCTCACTTCCTATACTACCAAGCACCGCCTCTAGTCTTCCACCCTTCACCTCCTAGCAATGGCCAAAATTTTCCTAAGTGTGGACTGTGGAGAGCTTATTCTTTTTTTTTTCCTTCCTTGCTTAGCCAAAACTTCTAAGAATAGAGAGAGTCTTGGTCTTTGTTTTTTTTTTCTTTTCCTTTCCTTTCCTTTCTTTTTTTCCTTAGTCAAGACTTGCAAGAGAGTCTTTTTTTTTTTTATTTCATCCCCTTTATATTTTTTCCACATGCACTAGTGGAATGGCCACTCTTTCCCCCTCCTTAGCCGCCGCTCCTCAATTACCTCCACAAACTCTCTTTAGTGGAGAATCTCCTTCATCATTGCATGCATATACGTATATACCATATATCTAGTTATACTCTTGCATGTCTATATATATAGACACCCTATATCTAGAAACCCACTAAGTCTCAGCATTTATATATATTAGTCATACCTCGTATCTAAAGGCATGATGAAACATAAGATTTGAGCTTTCAAAAAATTGATTCTATTATACTAAATAACAAATTTTTTTTTGTTCATTTAAAATTAATTTCTACATAATATTTTCTAAAAAATAGCGTCAATGTTCTCAAAATGTATATTCATACAAAATTTTTTCAACATGTATATACTATCGTATATGGACAAAGAATGAAATAAAAATTATGTTAAACTATAAATTAATCTAATATTAAATAATTAAACATGTGATAAAATTGGATGATGTGTTTTTTTTTATGGGAAAAAATATGTAGGAGATAAAATTCAACTTCCTATGTGTTTTATCATATAGATATATGTACCATATGATATATGATATCTATATATATATATATTCACATCTATATATCCTACAATTTATTCTGGCTAGCCTATACTTATTACAACCACCATTTACATAATAATACTCTAATACTCTTAATAGTCTTGTTGTCACAATATAGTCTTCGGTTCGTCATCGTGAATTCCTAGCTCTCCCACTAAGATTTGGAGCCACATAAGCTCACGAATTCCATGAGAAGCTCACGAATTTCTCAAGTCATTGCAGTGTATTCAACCTCTATATTAGATTTAGTTACCATTGATTTATTTTTGCTCTGTCAAATGATAAGATTCCCTCCTATAAATGTGTAATAGCCTGAAGTAGAATGTCAGTGATCCACTGAATCGACCTAGTTGCATCATTAAATGCTTCTAACTTTAAGTGACCATGTTTGGAGAACAAGATTCCTTTTCTTGGAGTTGATTTAAGCAAGGATCTAAATGTCATGTCGAAACGTCCGAAACGTTTTGGAATTTCAACACACCGATACGAAACATAAGTTGAATCCAAAAATTCTGAAGTTTCGGTCGAAACGTTACTGTGTCGGACCGTTTTCGTAGAAACATTACCGTTTTGGTCGAAACAGTACAGTTTCGAGAAAACAGTGATCACAAAAAGCTAAAGATTCGCTTCAAGCCAAAAGAAAAAAAAAAGAAACTCTAAGAAAGCTAAAGATTCCACAAGTAAGTCAGAATTCACAGGTCCTCTAACCTCAGAAATCACATGTCGTTCAGGTCTTCCAAGCCCAAAAAAAAAAAAAAACAGAGAAAAAAGAGAGAGAAAGGCAATTGAAGGGACAGAGACAGAGACTATAGACCAAAAATTGAAGGAGAAAGATTCAGTAACTTACCTCCTTGAGTAGATCCAACCATTTTTCACCAGATCTAGGGCTTGGGAGTTGTCTTCATTGCTGTGAGCTACCACCGACCACAAGCAACCACCGGACCACCAGTAAGTTCTTCTTCTTCTCTCTCTCTCTCTCTCTCTTTTGGGTCATTGGCCTCCTCTCTTTCGCCTCTCGCCTCTTAGACAGAGTCCTTGTGGGTCTATACTGTGTGTCTTCTACCTTTAATATATATATATATATATATATTTTGTTTTGATAAGTTAATTATATTTAATACCCCTCTATAATTATATTTAATACCCTATTGTAATTAGATTTAATAGTTAATACCCATTGTAGCTATTTTTAATACCCTATTGTAATTACATTTAATACCCTATTGTAATTATATTTAATAGTTAATACCTATTGTAATTACATTTAATACTTTATTATAATTACATTTAATAGTTAATACTCACTGTAATTATATTTAATATCCTATTGTAATTACATTTAATACCCTATTGTAATTACATTTAATAGTTAATACCCAATATAATTATATTTAATACCCTATTATAATTATATTTAATACTCTATTATAATTACATGTAATTACATTTAATGTAGCCATTTAAGTATGTACTCATTAGCATTTCATGTGTATTATGAGACCTTAATATTATGTAAAATGTGTTTATTTGATGAAAATTAAGTGTTTGAAACTAATTTAAGTGATTTTCACCTCATGGCAAGCATTTTTTTTCCTCCAATTTAAATTTATTCTTGTATAAATGGATGTTAACCCAATAAATATGTTGAATTAATCAATTATTTAGCTTATCTTTATAAATTAATGGGTTGTATTTGTGTTCCATGCATTTCCATATTTTTTTTGTGTTTCCATTACGTTTCCGAAACGTTTCCGTTTTTGAGCTGACCGAAACGGTACTTCGAAACAAAATTTCGATCCTTGGATTTAAGATATCTCAAAATATGATAATCTAGTGCTACCAAGTTTGCCAAACTCATAAACGACCCTCGATCGGGGTAGGACAACCCCAAACAAGTGAGTTCACGATTCAGATCACCTAAAATATTGACCCATGTTGAACCCTAGTTTCCAAACAACCCATGCCATACTATAATCCCAATCCTAATCCCAAAATGTTCCAAAAATCCCTAAAAAAAAACCACGCTAGACAACCAACATATAGCATATTCAAGAAGTTAGACTGACAAAGAGGGTAGAATACATACTTGTATTGTACACTTTGAGAAGATTCATGATGATTTCGCACCACCATTGCAATCGTCATCGCAATCTAATAGATTTTGCACCTTTGTAGCAAAGGATTCGCAATCTTCATCGTCATAATTGATTTGTCTATGATTTTTTGCCCTATTTGTTTTGGTCTTATTTGAGATAGAAACATTGAGACATATAGATAAGAGAGAAGACAATGACACCTCTCTATTTCTTTTGAAGTTGGAATGTGATAGAACAATTAGGGTTAACGTCTCAAATCAAAAAAAGGGCTCTCCTTTTTACGTGACAATAACGTCTCAAGCATGATAGGCTGTACTCCTACATATTCTCCTACTGAAGCTAAACATCGATTGAATGGTGGTAATAGTGATGTAGTAGATAAGGAGAGCTACCAAAGATTAGTGGGAAGATTGATTTATCTCTTTTATACTTGATTAGATATTGCTTATGCAGTGGGTATGGTTTCTTTGATAGTATGTGTACGGTACAATAGTTTCTCCGGTAAGCAGTGCGTTGGGGGTAGACTTAATTGGTACGGTATTTCAGGTGGTAGTTTATTTTAGTACACTTATTTGGTTCGCTCTCACTATTACAAATTTTTTAAATAGTCTAATATAAATAGGTAATATGGCATAGGCAATACACATCCTACTTAGAATTTTGTTTCAAAAATCTCTTTTTTCTTCTTCTTCTTCTCTTTCATTCCCTAAACCTTAATGTCCAATTATTTAATTTTCAACTCTTCCTATTCTCAAAATTGTATTGGCATAGGAGGAATCTCAAAATTGGTTGAGATTCTTGGATCATTGGACCATGGAATTTTCCTTATCAGAGAAATCCCCAGCTTCATTGTCTGAAGTCACCACTTTAGATTCGGACTCAAATTCTTCACTGTCCATATTCACCTTCAAACTCGAAACCAAACCAAATGCCTCCACAATATTTTTAAAGTTTAAAATCTTTTCATCGTCCCTTATAGAAAGAATATCACTTCATACTTCATATATATCAAAATGACGATTTTCAATTTCTGCCGAACTTTCTGAATGCACTTATTCTTCGCAACCCACTTTTCCTTCAAGTTCTCATTTCTCGATTCTTCCAGTGATCTCTCTTCAATCTTCTCCATTTCCTTTTGCTCTGCTGATTTCCTTCTTTCTTCAAGAGTTCAGTCTTCTCTGACTTTCCTTTGGAAGCGCTTGACTCTCCTTTTTGCCCCTCCAAGTTCAAGCACAGATGTCAATGATGCAAGACTATCTTAAGTTTTTTGGACAAATAAACAAATTTTTGGAAAAATAGCCTTCACAGACATAATGAGAATGCTAGTTTCCTTATAGCTCAATTGTGACAATATGACCAGTCTGAAGCTATTCTATGATAAAATTGACAGGTTATGCCTCTGTGATGTAGGGCTGTTCAAATTACCTGTTTAACCGATTAACCAGCCCTACTGAAAGCAAATGGGCGGGTAGTGATCTAAAGTTCCAAATGGTTCGATTTGCGGAAGTGAGGCAAGAATACCTGATTACATCGGTTTGGTTGACAGGTGGGAGCAAGTCAAAACCCGAATCACATGAACTGCCCAACTTTTAGTAATTAATAATATAAAAAATATATATACTGTTAATATATTCTGGATTTATCCTTTAAAAAAAACATAAATATAAAAGCATCAAAGGGTTCCAAACCCTAAAGACAGAACAGGATCTCTGCCTCTGTTTCACTTACCCCCACTCCTCTTCTCTCTCTCTCTCTCTCTAACAAAACTCTAAACTTCCTCCTCTACATCCATTGATGATTGATCCTAAAACACCTGCAACTACATCGAGCAAATCGTGTTAGTCCTCATTGACTGATATATATATATATATTTTTTTTTTAACAGCTCTCTGATAATCTCTCTATGCATTGATTTCATTTTTTTTTTTTTGTGGTCGTCTTGCTCTGTAGTTTTTTTTTTGTCTTGCTCATATATCTTTATGTTGTCTATCTCTGTGTGGTCTTGCATCAATGAAATTCAAGCTCGCCCGATAACCGAACCAAAACCCGACCGACAAACATGGTCGGTTATCAGCTCGGTTGTATTATCCAAACGGTTCGGTTCGGTTCAACTTTTCTACTTCCGAGAACAATCGGTTCTATTGGTGGAAGTTGCCACTTTCGACCCTAAAGGTCGGTTGAGCACTCCTACTGTGATGTATGCAATCAAGCTAGGCATGATTCCAAATGATCTGGATAGTGGATTTTGTTATCATGATGACCACTGGTTGGCCTTTTCTTTATTGTGTTCTTAGAGATATCAGTTCACAGCTCATGAGGCAATCTTCTTGTGACCTATTTTGTTGTAGAGTAATCACTGAATTTTAGTAGGTATAATCTGTTTAATTTCTACATGCCAACACTTCAAAATGCAATGAGTAGGATAGTGTAACCTGCAGTTGTTTTTTTTCCTCTTCTTTCTTTAATTAACTTCTTCTGAATTTAACAGGCCTGGTGTAGGTAAAACTACAGTAATGAGAGAGATTTCTCGTGTCCTCTCGGATGAGTTTCAGAAAAGAGTGGTTGGTTGAGTTTTAACAGCATTGCATTACTCTCTCTATCTGCATATGTATATCTATGTATCTGTATATCTACTATTGTTTCGATCTTTCAATCTCTCATGTTTGTCTTCTTGTGACAGAAATTGGATCATCACTGTGCTGACTATTCTGATAACCTAATAGGTCATTGTTGATACTAGCAATGAGATAGGTGGTGATGGTGATATTGCGCACCCAGCAGTAGGGGGTTCCCGAAGGATGCAGGTTCCAGAACCATCCATGCAGCATAGAATCATGATTGAGGCAGTGGAGAATCACATGCCTGAGGTGATAATCGTTGATGAGATAGGCACAGTGGCTGAAGCTCATGCTTGTCGTTCGATTGCTGAGAGAGGAGTCATGCTTATTGGTACTGCCCATGGGGAGCGGCTGGAGAATATTATTAAAAATCCTACTCTGTCTGATCTGGTTTGTTTGAATCTCTTTTATAAATCCTTAATGTGGAAGCTTTATTTCATTATGTCTCTACATTGTATACCATTCTAGCTTTGCTTCTTCTAGAGATCTTTTCATTGTATGTAGTTACTTCGTGAACTCAAAGTTGGAGCTAAGTTGTTACTTTATTACGTCATATTCTTTCCTTGGGACAAAGGTTAGAATTGGGTGGAAACCAAAATAATCTTCTTTTTTACTATTATCGTAAAATTTTGATCACATTTCTGCTTCAAACTTGATTGGCAGATGCTCTCATCCTTCTATGTCAATCCTAAAAGTTTAATCCTTCAAGTATGATTGTGTGCACTTCTATGTGTTTTTATGTCTTTCTTTTTTTCTTCTTCATCACAACCTAGGACTACTAGAAATCTACATTGTCACATTGTTTTTTTATTTTGATAAGAAAGAAAATTTTCATTTCATAAAAAGTATATAAAGTACATAAAAGGCGGATAAGAAATCCACCCTAAAAACAAAAAGATAAAAGGATAAAATAAAACAAACTTAGCTAGATGCGGTGATGTAGATCGGGAAGGACTAGAAATTACAGAATAGAAAGAGAAGAAGAAAGAAGAGGGGGTGGAAGGGTTTACCTTATCCTCGCAAGGAATCGATGAAGTAACACATAAATCTCCGCAGAGAATACTCAATTCTTATTCATAATCTCTCT
Source organism: Ilex paraguariensis (assembly GCA_963454935.2). NCBI lineage: Eukaryota > Viridiplantae > Streptophyta > Magnoliopsida > Aquifoliales > Aquifoliaceae > Ilex > Ilex paraguariensis. Next base: position 109,954 of record CAUOFW020000425.1, read on the forward strand.
AATTAAAAATAGTTGGGATTACACCATTATTTATAGGCCAAGTCCCTATCAAAATAAAAACTATTTTCCTACTAAAATATTAAAAGAGTTTCATGATCAAACTCTCAAATTCCTATTCTACTAAAATTCTATAATAATTCTCTAATCAAACTCTAATTAATACTCCTAGTCAAACAAATATTCCCTAACTAATTAAATAATACTAAAACAAATAATAAAATTCAATTCTGAAATTTAAGCTCATCCAGTCCCTTTTCGATCTCTTTCATGTGGCTTTTTGAATTATGTTGTAAAACTGAAAAAGAAGTGTTTCCAAACTCTATTTAAACCACCGCTGCCCAAGGAGATGCTAAAAACTTCACTCTATCCCATAACAACTCTCTTTACTCTTGCCTTACCTTCAAAAATTATGTGATTCCTCTCTCTATCCATACCACCCAAATAATGACCATAAATGCACATCTCCATATCGTTGATGTTTTTTTTTTCCACTCCCAAAGCTTTGGAAACACACTGCAAATAGAGATACACAATAACCCACATTAATTCCAGTTCGCGCAATAGCTTATGCCACAAATACATAGCTGTAGAGCAATGAAAGAACAAATGATCAATATTTTCACCACTTTCTTTACACAAAACACACCAATTAGGGGAAAGATATATCTGTTAGGTTTTTTTTTTTTTTTTTTTGTTGCAACAAGTCACATGTGTTCACCTTACCATGAGCAATCATCCAAGAAGGCACCACCACCTTAATGAACACTCTAGCCTTCCAAATAATCCAGTGAAGTTCAAAGAAGAATCGTTAGTAACATCAATGAAATATTGAAAATAGGAGCCACAAGAAAAGTATCAAGAAAAAACAAGAGACTAGACCTCTATCATTAATTGTCGAATCCAAATAAACCAAATTAAGCAAAAGAATAAGAGATGCTAGCTCCAATGTTTCATGATTGTTAAGATCACAAAAAAAATTTGAAATTCCACTCCCACATGGGAAGAAGGAGAAGTAAAAATCATACTTTTCATAAAGGCATTATGGGACCCCGATAACTTATAGAGCCGAGGAAACAAAGATGCAAAAGATGACTCACCACTCCAAGTATCCTCCCAAAAATGCATTTTCTCCCCATTTCCCTCTCTCAAAGTGATATGTTTTCTACAATCATTCCAACACATGAGAGATTTCGAGGGATTACAAAAAGATCGTATATTCACCACATTAGAGTCCTATCCATTGGAATGGCTTTCACCCTTACTTTTGATAATAGAATGCCATAAGGAATCAAACTCCAATGAAAACCTCCAAAGCCACAACAAAGCTACATTTCTATTTATCAAGTTGCCAATTGCCAATCCTCCAGTTGGTTTTGATTTTGCCATAACTTCCCATCTTACTAAATAATATTTCTTACCTTCCCTACTTCTTTTCCATAAAAAATCTCTCATCTCCTCAATATCTTAACCACGTTTCTAGGCATTTTAAAGAGGGACATAGAATACGTAGGAATACTATCTAAAATTGCTTGGAGCAAGGTAAGTCTCCCTTGCATTGACAAACATGTCTTTTTCTAACCATCTAACTTTTTTTGCACTCTCTCCACAATTGGGTTCCAAAAATTGAAGGACAAAGGACTACCTTTCAGTAGAAGTCTTAGGTATTTTAATGGCCACTCACCCACTTCACTTCCCAACCCCCTAGCCAAATCTTCAACTTTACTCTTGGGTACATCAATAGCCACAATGAAATTCTTGGACATATTTACTTTGAACCCCGAAACCATGCTAAAAGTACTCACAATCTCAACAAAATTGAGAAATTTTTGTTCTTCTCCTAATACGAACAAAATGGTATCATCCGCAAATAGAAGATGAGTAAACACTAATCCTATCATCACTTTCTATGAAATCTTTCACTAAACTATACTTCCTTCCTCTATCCACCAACCCCCCTAGTAGCATTAAATCTTTCCATTGGTTTACCATTTAAAACTATCGAAACATTCATAGAAGATAAACATCCCACAATCCATATTCTCCATCTACTCCCAAAACCCATAACTTTAAGAACAAAGTCCAAGAAACTCCAATCTACATGATCTTAAGCCTTTTTAAAATCAATCTTAAAAATAACCCTTTCCTTACCTTTTGCTGTATTCTCTTTAACCACTTCATTAGCCACCAAAGCTCTATCCAAAATTTGTCTCCCTATAACAAAATCACTCTGATTTCAAGAAATTGTATTTCCTAAAATCTCCCTTATTTCATTAAAAACACATTTGCAAGAATCTTATATAAACTAGTAGCCAAACTTTTAGGTCTAAAATTCCCAAATTTCAGCAAATTATGTTTTTTCGAGATCAAATAAATAAAAGTTGCATTAATACTCGCATTCACCACACCATTCTTATAAAACTCCTTGTAGACATTCATTAAATCATCTTTCACCACATCCCAACAATCTTGAAACAAAGCCATAGAAAAAACATCCAGGAGATTTGTCTTTGAAATACTTAGAAGCAACATCTTTTACTTCCTTCTTCTCAAAAGGTCTCTTCAACCAACTAGATTTATGAACCCCAATAGGATATCTACCCAATCCCATTATTTTCGACCCCTACTCCTCTCGAGTAAAATAAAGATTTTTAAAATATTTACTACTCTTTTTCTCAATGCTCTTTTCATCCTCAATCACTAGACCATTACCAATTTCAAGCTTATTTATAAAGTTCTTTTTTCTTCTACCATTAGCAGCTCTGATTTTTTTTTTTTTGAATTGCTATCTCCCTTTTTAGCCCGTTTAACCTTAACCTTTTCTTCATTAAACATCACCTCCTCAAATATACTCCCTAACTCTGATCTCTTCTTTCTCAATTGACCATTTAAATCTCCCTCCCACTATATCCATCCTATCAATCTTAGAAGTATGATTCAAAATCATACATTTTTCCAATCTTACGTCAGAAACACTTCTTTATTTCAAAACTTAACTTTCTGCTTCACCTTTTCTAACTTATTCATGAATTTAAATCTCTCCCAACCCTGAACCACACTCGGTTGCCACTAGCTCTATGGATCAAAATTTTGTTTCGAAATGGTTAAAATGACCATTTTGTTTTCATTTCCAAGAGGACCAAAACGAAACTGTGATGAAATCTAAATTCTATTGGTTCAAGGTGTTTTAGAATATTTTAAGGTGTTTTGAGATGTTTTGACTTGTTTTTACCATTATTTTAGAATATTTCGAGGTATTTTGGTATATTTTGGTATATTTTGACCAATATTTCAGAATTTTTTAGAAATAAACGTTCGAAATTTGTATTTGTTTTCATGTTGTTTCCGAAACATCTCTGAAACATTTTCGTTTCCTAACTGACCAAAATAATACACTGAAACAAAATTTTGAGCCTTGACCTACTCTTAAAATTCTGTTTACACATATGATGCTCCACCCACATATTCTTAACCTGAACCCCACTTAAAAGCATTCAAATCAAGAACAATAGGAAAATGATCCTATAGAATTCTTATTAGAGTTTCTTGTCTTATAGTAGGAAAAACTCCTCCCAATCTGGTGTGAGTAAAAACGTATCTAACCTTCAACAAACAATATTCTCCCTCAATTAGTCCAAATACATGAAGTATTACCCAAAGGTGGATCTCTCAAACTAGTTTCCCTAATAAAATCATTAAAATCACTAATTCTTCTAGTTCTTTTGCAAATTAAAGTCTCCCCCAAACATCACTTAGAACCACATAAACTATATAACCTTGCTAATTCTCCTCAAAAGTTCTTCCTTAACCTAGTGCTATTAGAACCATAGACCCCCAACAACCGCCACTCTAACCCATCCTTCATTCTAAAATGAATCGAATGAGTATAAATTACCGTAGAGACAATCCTCACATCCCACTCTATGACCAAACCCCCTGATTTACCGCATGAAGGTAAAAAAGCCCAATCATTAAATTTAATAACCCAAAAACTAGACACAATTCTTTTGTCAACCAACTTCTTTGTCTCATGTAACACTACAACGTGATGATCCGTCTTAGTCATGGTTGTAAATTTAAAAAGTTTTTGTTCAATCTGAATTTGTATTGACATGTTTTGTTGATATAATAGTTTCCCGACCATTGTAGTCAAACTAAAACAAAATATCCAAGGGGCTTGAGAGGAAAAAAAAGAGACACAAAGTGAGATTTAGCATACTTCTCAAAGCTAGAAGAAGAGGTTTATGAGAAACAAATGCCTCGACCTATTCTATAGCTTGACAGCTATTCTAGCTACCTACCACTCTACACTGACGCTCACACAAAGCTACATCAAATTTAATGATTTTAGCAAAATAGAGAAAATGGTGCATCTTTAATCATCCTATGGCAAACATATGGATCTGCTTAGTGAACTTCCTGATGACATTCTGCTGATAATTTTGTCATGCTTGACGATGAAAGAAGCTACAAGAACTAGTTATGTTTCATGTAGATGGGAAAATATGTGGAAATATTTCACTGGGTTTCTGGTTTTTAGGCTTCAAAGATGGTACCGGGAAGCAAATCACTTGAACTTGAAAAACTTAGTTTGTAAGTTGGGTGAATCAAGTCATTGATTCCCATCATCAGGGTGTGACTTTAGATGGATTCAGAGTTTCTTTTGATTTGGACGAATGCTACTCCATTGATATTGATTGATGGATTAACTATGCCATAAAAAAGAGGGTTCAAAGTCCCGAGTTGGACTTCACATCATGGTGACTATATTGTCAGCACAAGTGCTGCACTTTTCCATTGGGGCATCTAGGTTATTCCAACTTTAATACCCTAAGAGCCCTCTGCCTGCTATGAATGTGACTGAAGAGGTTCTTCTGTTCTTCTTGTCCAATTGCCCATTGTTTGATCATTTACATGTCCATGGCTCGAACACTGGTTAATCTAAGGATTGATGGGCCTTCACTAAGTTGAAGTTCTTAGAGACTTATAGCTTTCCCCCCATTGCAGCATGATGAGATTTCTGCAACAAATCTCATGGCCTTTACTTACTTTGGGAGAAGAACAAGTGTCCCTCTAAAGAATGTCCCCCAGCTTCCCGAGGCATCTTTTGGCAGCAGTTACTGTAAATTTTTAGTTTTGGATCAGTTTGGTGAGCTTTTGCCCTATCTTTTTCAGCTAGAGGCACTTGCATTAATCCTGAAGCTCATGGTTCCCCAGATGAGTGTACTCCTTCCTCAAAGAATTTCTTGAATTTAGTAATCTCAAGTATTTGGAATTACACGTTCCTGCACATAATGACCAAGCATCCTTTTCCTCGCATTTGTGACTGAGGCATGTCCATGCTTGCAAAGATTGAAAATAAAGTTAAAGTTTGATGGACCTATAAAATAGAAGCTCGAGAAACCTATAATGAGACAAAATAAAGTCCGGCAGGCCACAAAAAGTCCATTTCTGCACTACAAGATGGTGGATTTTATTGCATTTTGTGGGCATGCAACCGATTTTGAGCTTCTCGTGCAAGGATGGAAATCTCGTGTCGAACGTTTAAAACCGACTCTTGTTCTCACACAAGGAGAGTCAAGATATTTTGTTTCTTTTATTGGTGATTGTACAAGGTACTGCTGGGTATTCTTGATGAAACATTGTCTAAATTCTTTTCAATCTTAACTTCTTTTTGTAACATGGTCCAGACTCAATATTCCTCTGTTATTAAATGTTTTCGATGTGATCAAGGAAGTGAATACAATCTTTCTTCTTTTCATAATCTGTTGAAATCTGATGGTACACTTTATCAATCATCTTGCACTGACACACTTGAGTAGAATGGTGTTGCCGAACGTAAACACCGTCATATTCTAGAGGCAGCGCGCTTCCTTCTCTTATTAGGACACTTTTCCAGCTCTTTTTGGGGGAAGTAGTTCTTATAGCAATTCATTTGATCAATTGCATTCTTCCTGATCGCACCTTTGGAGTCTCCTCATTTGAAAAACTGTGGTAAGCCGCCTAACTATTTTCTTTACGTATGTTTGGTTGTACTTGTTTTGTTTTGCTTCCTATGTTCTTCGTACCAAATTTTTTACTCGCTCAACTTTATGTCTTTCTTGGTTATGGTGAGAGTCAAAAAGGGTATCGTTGCTATGATCTTATTACCAACAAATTTTGTCTCTCGTCATGTTGTCTTTATGGAGCATATTCTCTTCTTTTCAATTTCATCTAGTTCTTTTCCAATGAATAAGTCGACTTGCTATACATTGATCATTTTCCTGCTGATGTTTCTCATGACACATATGTTGGTGATTCACTTTGTCAGATCCTTCTCCATCTGAGTTGACTGTTCATCGTCCCTCTATTGTGCATACATATGTTCGTTGGACTCCAACTATCTTCTCTATGGATGCGGTGTCTCTTCTATCTCCTCTTGCCACTCAATTATGTTCAGACACTGTGGATCATACCTCATGTTATCCTCAGTGCTCTTGCAAATATCTAGACAACTTTGGTTAGAGTAACACTTGTTATTCTTCTAACTTTTATTCTTTCCTTACTTCTATTCACTCCTTATCTGAACCCACCTCTTGCAAGGAGACTTTACTTGATCTACTTTGAAATAGGTTATAGATGAGGAGTTGTCTACCTTGCATAAGCCTAGAGCTTGGGAGCTAGTGTCTTTACCACTTGGTAAACGCACCATTGGTCGGTGAGTTTATAAGATAAAAATCAAGTCTGATGGTTCTGTGGACGGTATAAAGTTCGATTAGTAGCCAAGGATTTTGCTCAGGAGTATGGCGTAGATTATGATGAGACTTTTGCCCCTGTTGCGAAGATAACCACTATTTGTACTGTGATTGCAGTTGCTGCTATTCGTCAATGTAGTTTGTCTCAGTGGATGTAAAAAATGCATTTCTTCATAGAGATTTAAGTAAAGAGGTTTTTATGACTCCTCCTGGATTGTCTCATAGTCTTGGTCAAATATGTCAACTTCACCAAGCTTCATATGACCTTAAGTAGGCTCCTAGAGCATGATTTGCCAAATTTTTTGGGTTTTTGCACCAATGACCATGATTTTGCTCTCTTTTTACAGTTTATATTTTTCGGTTATATTTTTTTTTACTATATGTTGATGATATGATTATTACGGGTGATGATATTGCTAGTATATGCTTATTGAAAACTCAGTTGTAAGACCATTTTGAGATAAAAGATCTGGTGCAGCTAAGGTATTTCTTGGGCATTGTGATTGCTTCTTCTAAAGGTTATCTTTTCTCTCAGTCTAAGTATGCCTCAGATATTATTCAACGAGCCTGTTTATCTCGGGTATTTGCAAACCCTTTGGAGCTCAATTTTTGTTACTCTTCTTCTGATGTTACTCCCTTGTCTGACTCTACCCTCTATCGCATTATTGTTGGGAGTTTGGTATATCTTACAGTCACTCGTCCAGATATCTCTTATGCGGTTCATTCATATTGTGAGTCAGTTTGTCGTCTCACCCATCACTGTTCATCGGGGTGCTATTTTTTGTATTCTTCGGTATCTCTATGGTACTCAGCATTAGTGTTTACTATTTTCTCACTCATAAATGGAACTCAGGGCTTACTCCGATGCTACTTGGGTTGCTGATTGTATGGATCGCAAGTCCACCATTAGTTTCTGTCTTTTTTTTTTGAGAATTCTCTTATTTCTAGGAAAAGCAAAAAAAAACTATTATTAATTGTTCTTCTACTGAAGTTGAGTATCGTGATATGACATAAACCAGAGCTAAGATAGTCTGGTTATGATGACTCCTTGTTGATCGTGGCATTTTGATATCTTTTCTTACTCCTATGTTCTGCGACAACACTAGTGCTATTCAGATTACTCACAACTCGGTCTTTCATGAGCGCATAAAATGCATTGAGATTGATTGCCATTTTGTATGCCATCACCTTCAGTGGGGCACCATCATTCTCCGCTTTCTTCCTTCCACAATGTAGATAGTGGATATTTTAACGAAATCTCACACCATAGCACGTTTATGATTTTTTCTTAGCAAATTTTTGATGTTTTCGCCTCATTATTGTCAAGTATTGATCAGAATTGGCCGAAGTATCCGCTCGAGGTATCTGTTTCTCATTTAAATAAAATAACATCGTTCTAGAGTTACAAAATTGAATTTGAGTCTAACTAAACTACTTGATTTTGAATCTAACTAAACTACTTGACTTTAATTTATCTAAATATGTACAACAGAATTTCAATACAAGATAAAACATATCCTATTAGGATATCAACTACTTGGTGTTCAGTGGGCATATGAGGGAGAATGATGGCTTTAGACTCCTAAGCATCTCGGATATAGTGACAATCAACTTCGATGTGCTTTGTATGTTCATGAAAAACTGAGTTGGCTGCAGTTTACATGACACTTGTATTATCACCATGAAGAGGCGTGGGATGTGTCTATGCAAATCCGAGTTATGAAAGAATGCCACGCAACCACAATTTATGTACATACATGAGACATTGCCTGATCTTCAGCTTCTGTAGATGATTTAGATACACAGTCTTGCTTCTTACACTTCCAAGAGATAAGAAAGTCCCCAAGGAAGACACACCATCTAGTAGTAGAATGGTGAGAGTCCGGACAACCAGCCCAATCTGCATCACTGTAGGCGGTCAAGTGAAGGGTAGAACCCTTAGATAAAAATAGTCCACGATTAGGAGTCCCAAGTAGATAGCGAATAATCTAAAGAACCGCTACAAAATGGAGATGTTGGGGAGAATCGATGAACTTACTAACAATGTGGACAACATAAGAAATATCAAGACGCGTGATGGTGAGATAAATCAAGCTACCAACCAACTTACGTTATAAGGTAAGATCTGGGAGAAGTTTGCCTTCGTCTTTCCTATACTTAACATTCACCTTTTGAGGAGTATCAACTGGAGTAGTATCTTCCAATCTCCCTAACTGAATTAAATCTTGAATATACTTGTGTTGATTGAGAAATAAACCATGTGGCAAAGACCTAATTTCTAACCTGAGAAAGTAGGTAAGATCACCAAGATCTTTCATGTGAAACACATTATGAAGATGTTGCTGAAGTTTTTGAATCAATGGGCCGTCGAACCAGAGATGATAATATCATCTACATATACCAACAAAAATATTGCTCCAGCATCCCCATTGTGCAAAAATAAGGAAGCATCGTACTTACTTTGCTCTAAAGAAAATTCTAGCAAGTATTGCGAAATTTCTCAAACCAAGCTCGAGGAGCTTCTTTGAGACCATAGAAAGACTTCTTCAATTTACAAACAGCTGTAGGGGATGAAATAGACATACCAGATGGGAGTGTCATGTAGATATCTTCCTTTAGATCCCTATGCAAGAAAGCATTCTTGACATCCATCTGTCGTAATTGCCAAGATTAAGAAGCAGCAAGAGCAAGTAACAGACGAACAATAGTTATCTTGGCAACTGGAGCAAAGGTCTCATCATAATCTATGCCATACTCTTGGCGATTTCCCAAAGCAACCAATCGAGCTTTGTATCGTTCTAGTGAACCATCAGAATGAAGCTTGACGGAGTAGGCCCATTTGCTACCAATTGACTTAATCGAAGGAGGACATTGTACCACATCCCAAGTCTGATTATCTGCAAGTGCATCTAGTTCTATTTGCGTCACTTACTCCCAACACTCATGTTCCCCAACTTGCTTGTAAGAAGATGATATAGCAATGAAAGATAATGTAGCAATTATAGAAGTAGGGGCAGAAAAGCCATACCAATCTGGTGGAAAAAGACATGATTAGATTTTCGAGGAACAGGTACAACAGAAGCTGTGGTGGATGTCGGATCAGGTGTCGGAGGAGGAGAATCTTGAGAAGGCATAGAAGAGTCGACCAAAGGGGTGCGATGCATCGAGTGTAGACAAGACCAGGTTTAAATCGAGCCACTGGAGTAGAAGATGTATCAGAATCTTGTATAGGTAAGGACTCGGGCTCATCATGAAGAATTGAAAAACTAGGTGAAATAGGATCGACATGAGAGAAAAAATGGCTACTTCTCATAAAACAAAACATTCTTGAAAATTCGGGTTCTTCGAGTATTAGGATCGTAACAAAGAAATTATTTTTGAGTTAAACTATAACCAAGAAAAGCACACCACAAATTGATCAGTCAATTTATGTCTCTCATGCGGTGGAAGATGAATGAATCAGACACAACCAAATATATGCAAATCAGAATAATTAGGTGTGTGACCAATCAGTATGGAATAGGGAGAAATATTGTGTAAAACTGGTGTAGGCAATCGATTAATTAAATGGACAACGGTAGCTAATGCCTCGCACCAAAAATGAGGTGGAACTAATGAGTCAATAAGAAGGGCCTGAACCTTACAAAGTAACTGTCGGTTCTTATGCTCACCCATTTTGTTGGGGGGTAGAGGAGCAAGAACATTGAGACAGAATACCTTTTTCTTAAAGAAAATTTTGAAATTCATTAAACATATATTCACCCCCAGAATCGGATCGTAAGACCTTGATAGAGGAAGCAAATTGTGTCTGAATGAGTGCTAGAAAAGCCTTGAAAACAGAGAATACTTCACTTTTAGTGCGAAAAAAATAGATCCAAGTGAATCTACTATAATCGTCAATAAAAGTAACAAAGTATTTATAGTGAGCATGTGAGATAATAGGAGATACCCAAAACATCGCTATGAATTATGTCACTCGAGAAGCATGAGAACCATGTTGTGGAAACTGTAACACTTTGCTTTTGGCAAGTTTGCAATAAGTACAATCAAAAGAACTCAATTGCAATCAACTCAGAATTTTTATTATCAATTGCACTAGATTTAAACAAAGTTTGGAGTACATTAAGATTGGGATGCCCTAAACGGCGATGCCAATCTTTAGTACTTATTTTGACAGCATTACAAGAAATAAAAGTTCTAGACTCAACAAAAACTGAACTGGGATTGAACGGAAATAGCCGACCCTTCTTAGGACCCCTCGTGATCATCCTCCCGGACACTTGATCCTGCACAACACAACCAAAAGATGAAAAGGAGACATTACAATTATTGTCAACAAGTTGTACAACAGAAAGTAAACTGGAGGAAAGGTGAGGAGAAACCAACACATTGTGAATGAGAGGGGACACATCACCAATAGTAGAAATTGGTAATGAACTACCATTTATTGTGTGTATTTTGAGAGGACCATCATAAGAGTGAAGATTATGTAACAAACTGGGATTATTAGTCATATGATTTGATGCACTAGAATCTATGAGCCAAGAATTAGGGAATGACTTTGGTTTACCTGAGATGCCCAAAGCGGAAAAGGTAGAAATAATCATTTGTTGGACCAAATTTGGAGTAGGAGTAGTGGAACTGGAACCAGTAGGTACTGAAGCATGAGTGGTGGTAGCAGGAGCTGTAGACAAGGATGCACCTGAGACTTCAATCGAGGTGGAATAGGTGCGCTCTTGTTTTCGAGGAGGTCGGATTGTGTAATCTTTGATAATATGGCTAGATTTTTTGCAATAGTCGCAAAATTTCTTTGGACAGTGAGTAGCAATTTGTCCAAAGCCTTTACAACTATAGCATTGTGTAGTGCTATAGTCTTGGCCCTTGGATTTTCCTTGTGCTATAAACGCCACCTGAGTAGGAGATGGAACCAGTTGTTCCATTGTACTCTGAGTAAGTAACCTTTGCTCCTCCCAAAGCAAATCACCCAAACAATCATCAAGAGAGGGCACTGGATCTCGATTCATCAATTGAGAACGAATAGAGTCAAAATCTAGACGAAGTTTCATAAGAAATTTGATCCCTCTTACTGGTTTCATGCATACTTTGCACATGAGGAAGGCCAGCATCAGAGACAGAGGAATACACAATGTCAGTGTATTCAGCCCATAGATTTGAAAAACCATAATAGAATGCTTCCATTGAGAGGTCACCTTGAGAAAAATTAGCCATCTCAAATTTGAATTGAAAACGTTGCGCGAATTATTCTGAGCATAAATTCTCTTCAATTATTCCCACATAGGCTTGGAAGTTTTGTAGGGGTGTAGATTAAGAATGATATGGGGCTCCATAGAGCCGAGGATCCAAGACATGATCTTGGCATCCTTACTTTCCCACGTAGATAATTCCTTTGCACTTTCAGGAGCTTGAATAGTGCCATCAACATAACTCCAGAGCTCTTTACCCTTGACAAGAATCTCAAAATGAAATGCCCAAGTAACGTAATTTTTTCCCGTAAATTTCATACATACGGTAGTGGAATCCATGGCAAATAAATGAAATCTGAGATAAAAAAGAAACTAATATATGAACAGAAATATTGGGTCTGTACCGAGAGCCAAAAAAAACAGAAGCCGAGACCCACAACAGTAGAGAGCCCACGAAACTGAATACCAAAAACTAAGGTAGTTGAAAAACAAGAGGTGCTGAAACAGAATCCGAGAAGCCACTGACGAGTTCTAACACCACAAAGTTGCCGAAACTGAGAAATCCAAAAGACCCAAGAAGGAAAAAAAAAAATTTTTTTAGGGAGGCACGGTAATTAGGAACCTGCTCTAATACCATGTCAAGTATTGATCATAATTGGCCAAAGTACCCCCTCGAGGTATCTGTTTCTCATTTAAATAAAATACCATTGTTCTAGAGTTACAAAATTGAATTTGAATCTAACTAAACTACTTGAATTTGAATCTAACTAAACTGCTCGACTTTATCTTATCTAAATATATACAATAGAATTTAAATAAAAGAAAAAACATATCCTTTTAGAAGATTGCCTATCTTAGTTAAAGAAAACCCTAGTTTTCTTTGATAATCACGAGTTTGAGAGGGGGTGTTAAATTATTAATAGTATGGGTACTTTAGGCATTTACTTTATGTTATGTTGCCCTATTATATAAGGCTCACTTTGTGTACTTCCAAGTTAATGAGGATTATAGATTTGTTTTAGTCTATTAATATTTTTTCTCTTTCTCTTATCTTCTTTCTCTTTTCTTGTCTTTTTGATCAATTCTAACATCATGGAGTTGGCAAAGTGAAATATTGAAGCAAGATACTAATTTCTGTAATTGTGCACTATCTTGAATGAAATGGGTGATATCCTCTGATGAATTTTGCTGTCAAATGTACAGATTGGAGGAGTAGAAACTGTCACTTTAGGTGATCAGGAAGCCCGAACTAGAAATTCTAAGAAAAGCATTTTTGAGAGGAAAGCTCCTCCAACATTTCCTTTTTTGATTGAAATGAGGGAGAGGCACTACTGGGTTACGCATTGGGTAAGTTGGTCAATTTGGCAGTTTGTTGAGTGGAATTCCTTTAAAAGGAAATTTGGATTATAAGAACTAAAAATATAATATTTTTCTTAGAAAATGAAAGAAACTATCCCCTTTTATATATTTGGGACTAATCTGGGGATAGTGGTTCTGCTATTCAATAACACAAATTGGAGTTTGTGTTAAATGTTTATTCAGTTGTATTTTTGCATTGCATAGTGTTGCACCATTCCATTATGGCAAACTTGAGCGCAGACAAAAGTAAGAGGCTAGAAATGAGGATAATTTGGAAAGATACAAATATTCCCAAAAAAGGAAGCAATCAGAGATGCCAAGTCTAAAGCATTAAAGCATTAAGGACATGCTGTCCTTTCTTAGAAACCAGGTATAAAAACTGGACATAAAAATATTTATAAACTTGCTTAGTGAAGAGCAAAGAGAGTAGGAGATTCTAATAATGCTAACAATAGCAAAAGAATTGTTTTTAATTTTTTCCTTCCTAATTCGTTTGCTTCCTTTAATATTTTGTCCAAAATGCCTTCCTCTCCACCTCACCCCAAATGCAAGATGGAAAGAGAGCGAGGGGGTGGGGGGCATACAGAAAAAAGAGAAAGAAATAAAGAAGAGAAAAAAAACACCAAATATGTTTTTCTAGAAGATACTTTACTGAAGGTATCAATTGGAAAGAATTTGAGCTAGCTTTGCAACTACCTGCTTTACAAAGTTATTTGGTCACAAGCCATGGGTCTATTTGGATCATTTACTTAGATAGGGATGTGTACCTTGTTCTTACATATGTTGGGGTTATAGATGATTGTCTCGGGAAGCTGTAGTTTTCCAACTAAGTTTTGAAAATAAATGAGAATCTTTTTTAGGAAAAAGCTAAGAAGCACGAATACAGACACAACATTTCTAAAAAAAGTAAGACATGATACGTTGGGAATACTACAAAAAATTATATTTTATATATAACATTATATAATTTAACACAAATATAGTGAGAATGATATGTAATTCATCCAAGATTCAGTATTTTATGATAAGTAAATCTTATGTGTAGTCATTCGCGTGAATTTTTAGATTAAAGCATCATCATAATAGTCAATAATCATCAATTTTAAACTTTGCTAATCACATTTCAACACATATTTAGTGTTTAGTAGTAGACACGTATCCGAAATTAAAATTTTTTTATTTAATTATGGACATAGATAAAAGAGTATTGGACACGTATTCGAGAGTGTTGGTGTTCGACACGGATACGTCACCTTCTCGACAGTATCCGTGCTTCATATGGAAAAAGAAAAGCTATTTATATGCAACGTAACTTACGTTGTCCTGTTCATGCTTCCTTGTTTTCTTTCTTTTTGCAGACAGAAAGGAGTGTGGATTTGTTTCTTTGTGGGAAAAAGCCATTGGTTGAGGTAATTTTGTTTATTATGTTGTGGATTTTCCCTTGTTTCGGTGATGAAAGTGTTTGTGAATGTGTTAAGAGCATCCTACTCAAAACTAATTGGTAATGAATGAAAAGTCCCTTTAAGCATATAAACCAACCTAATCATTATTCGATGTGGGATACAGGCCCTTTACACCCTCCCTCAGGTGGGACGTGAGTTTGCACATGGGGATAACAAACAGATACACAAACATGCATACCGAGAAGTTTAAATGGGTAAAAGACTTGACTCACTGACCACCCAAGACCCAACTCTAATACCATGTTAGAGCCCTCAACTCAAAACCATTTGGCAAGGAGTGGAGAGGCCCCTTAAGCATGTTCATCAACGTTGGTGATTCTAATCATTTAATGTGGGATACAAACTCGCTTAGAGAATGTGAATAGAATAGGGCAACAAATTCCTTTTACCTTCATTTGGTGGCGAAAGGACTTTACTGTGAATAGAGAAGGGCAAAAACTTCTATGTATTATAAATGTATGCCAATTGGAATCATGAAAAGTGATGTAAGAAATGACCAACCCGGTCAAGACATGTGGATAGGTTCCAAAGGAAAAAGATATAAGAAAATGCTCCATGTTTAGAGGTTGTGAGGCATGGACACATATTAAGAAGAGTTGTATCCATGTTTGACATGGTGTAGGACGTGATACACATCAGGTATGACACTACTCTAACTCTCCTGCAATCGTTTTGGACACTACTAAACATGTTTAAAATTCTTTTCATAAAAATTTGAACTCATACAAAAGATAGAACTAGTGAAGCATGCAATGAACTCTGTAGGATGAAGAAAGACCATAATTGGAAAAACTGGTATCATTAGGGATTTGTAGTACCAGTGGCAAACATTCTGTGAATGTTCTTTGTTGTGCTTCGTTTTCAAATTCTCCAAGTGTTGGTTGATCTTAATTAATGAAACTAACACACACACACAACACATAAATATGCTCAAGTTTATCTCCTACTTTCTTGAAATTAGTCATGTCAGGGTGTTTGAGCCTACCATTTTTCTGTCCATTTTTGTATTTCAGCAATGATAGAGTGCCAATGCTAGTCGATCCACCCGCCAAACCAAAATTCCTTTAGGTGTACCCCTCGACATCCAAGAGATTATGAACTAGGGCATCATAATCCTTAACCAATGAGTAATGAAGGCAGCTTCCTTAAGCACAACCTATCTGTGAAAGTTGTACTTCTCAATTTTCCATAGTGAAGCACAGGCATTGGTCTTTCACTAGTACACTGTAATGATGAGTCATCTTGGCTGGTTCTGATGGAATTTAGAACTGTCCTGCTAGCAAACAGAACAATGCACTCTAAATTAGGCCTCATAATAAAAAATTATAATTGTGCCATCCCCTTCCTCAAACTGTCACATTCATAGTACACATGGTTTTTTGTTTAAGGTTTTGAAAGGATTGTGAAACACTATCTTAGTTTGATCCTTTTAGTTTGCACCATTCCTCATTTAATGCAATCTCCAACACTGCAGAAACTCCTGCATAATTGCGACATCCTCACCCCCCACTGTCTTTTGAGAAATTTATCCGATCGTGTTTAGGTGCTTGACATCTAGCCTCTTCGACAAGTTAGACAATATCACCCTTCATATAATTAAAAGAAGATATATACGAACCATTCTAATGTAATATTACCATAAAATAAAACTCCATTCGGCCTAGAACTTTACTATAGAATGTCCAAGGCGGTTTGCCTCTGTTCTTGTTATTGTTCTTTGTGCCTTTTTTTTTTTTTTTTCCGGAATGTTCTATTATGCTTTGTGTCATCCTCCCTCGCATTTGATAAAACTCGCTGTTGAGTTCTGTAAGTATTGACTTGCATCCTTTGAGTATGACATTCCAAAGTTGATTCGACATAAAGGAATCCTTCGGACTCGAGAATCATTATTCTAGGAAGCTCATCTTTCCAAACACACCATTAGTCTATCAAGAGCTATGAAAGCAATGTTGGAGTAGTGTGCACATCAAGGACACCTTTTAGGTTGCTCCGTTTTGTCTTGCTAATCTATTATTATGAACAAGAAAGCATATTTCCGTCCTTGTCCTGAGCTCTGTATTCATCTTGCTCTTTTGTGCTTTACTAAAATATGTCAATCCTCTCTAATGTGATTTTATTTCACATTCACTTGTGCCCTTTTGTGGTTATTTGCAATTGGGAGATTGAGAGTGAAGTTGTTCCAAATTCAGAGGATACTAATACCTGATTGTTTCTTGAGTAGGATTATTAAATAAGATAATATTTCCTTGGACGTATAAATTATACTTTATCAAAACAGTAGATGCTTCCATAAAAGTTGGTTTGTTGAACATTTTAACCATCTTCATGACCAGTTAGTCTTACTTTGTAGAAAATAATCTCAAACAAGTACACAATCGATTTGAATTCCACTTTTTCCCTTTATAACGAGAATAATATTTATGCAATTAACTTAAACGTACTGATTTACTAAAACATACAAAATATAGTGTTTCGAAAAGCGTATAATAGTTTTAATTACCTATTTTTCTGTTACAAAATTCATCAATTTTATTTGCTTAATTTTTTTAATGTTTTAAATTCAATATCATCTTAATGATTTTCTTAATTCTTTAATGATTCCAAATCTAATATTGATTCTTTTACTTAATTATATACGATTATAAGAGGAGCAAGAGAGAGCAAAATAATACTCAAAGTAAACAAAAAGCTATTGTAGGTGACGTCAACCTTTTGTTGAATCCTTTAATTGTTTTATTGTTTCAGGTCTCTAACATTGGTAAAGACTAATACCTCGTTGTTTTGAAGGTCAGGAGAAGGGATGAGCAGTCCAAGTTTGTGATAGAAAGATGGAAAATAGAGGACTGATCATATGTTTCATGTAATTATAGATTCTTACCCCCCCCCCCCTTCCCAACTGAAAAATAACATTAATATCATTCCCCTATTTCGGTATATGATGATTGATAATCAAGTGACAACTTCATTAGTGACCGATCTATTGTCATTTTGGTTGTGGAGGTGAGGGGGGACTGCGGCGTGGGGATGGGGGCAAAGGCTATGCTGGGGTGGTAGGTGAGATGAGCTGTGGAGGTACGTATGCTGGGATGGTAGGTGAGATGGGCTGTGGAGGTAAGGGCAGGGCGTTGACGATAAAGGGAGTTTGGAGAGAGAGAGAGAGATTTATGCAAAAAATGGAGCAATGTTTATTGTGTGTATGGATATGGGTTGGGTTGGGTTGGGTTGGGTATGGGTATAGGCGTGGATCTGCATATAGGCTTAGGTTAACTTTTATTTATTTGATTTTGACCAGTAAAATTGGAGGATTAAAAAGTTGTTTTTATTGACATTATCTGTTATTGGGGTCTCAATGTCACCATGCCATATTGAAAAATTGTAGGGGTTCCCAATAAAATAAAGGAAACCAGTTTATTGTTTTACACAATGAGCTAAGCTGGTCCATCTGAAGTACATGACAAAACCTAAACCTTAGGAGAACTACGTCTCTTAAACTTTTTCGATATTCTTTCTTCACTAACAACTAGTACTACAATCAAACTTAAGAATCTCTTGTAGCTATTTAGGTTGCGACCAAAGGTAATTCTCTACACGTCTCTTAAACTTGCATAGTTTATCCATATACATGCCGTGTTTAATTTTCCTTCTGTTTTTATTCAATTTATTTGCCAATATTGTTTTTCTCTCCCATTTTAATCTTTCTTCACTGGTTCCACCTTGTGAGCGGGTTCCACTGACACACTTTAATGTCATATATATATATATATATATATATATACTAATTATTACCTGTACTTGAATGAACAAAGTAATAAAAAATAGTAAACAATAAACATATTTGTATTCATATTTAAAATCAAATCGTAAACATAGAGAAGAGATAAAGAAATTTAAGTATCGATTTGTAGTGGGGGTGAGGGATGGTGTGTGGCAGTGGTGGTAGTAGATGACGGTGGTGGTTGTGGTGAGTGTCAATGACTGTGGTGGTGGTGGCAGCAGTGGCAGCGGCGTCGACGATGGCGGGAGCGGGGGCGGTGAGGGAGGTGGCGGCGGCGGCGATCGGCGTGGTGGGGACACTGACAAAGACAGTGACAGTGGTGGGAGTAGTGGCGACGACGATGGTGGTGGTAGTGGTGGTGGTGGTAAAGGTAGTGGTGGAGGTGGTTTCAAACACTATTTTTTTAAAAGTATTTATGAAAAATAATTTTTAAAAGTACTTTTAAAAAGTCATTTCAAACATACTTTTAAGAACCTATTTTTTCTATTAAATTTAGTGTTTATATTAGTTGTTAGATTAATTTTAAAATAAAATTTAAAGGGATCTCAATCGCGAATAATAAAAGTCATTTTGTTTATCTTTTAAGATTTGAATTGTAAGTGACTTTATTATATAGATACACACACACACACATATATATATATATAATGTTTTTAAATACTCACACGATGTTTCTGTTTGACCCCATTGGAATTTTAAAAAGAGAGGAGGTGCTTATATCTTCTATTCGTCATTGAAAATAGAGCAAATTACACAGACTCCTTAAAATATACTCCTTATTTCACATTGTCTCCTAAGCTGTGCATTTTCTCACATTCCACCTCAAAAATATTGGTTTGAGTTTCATACTATTTCATGGAAAATTAGAGTGAAAATTAGAATTATGTCGAGCTGAGGAGGAAAAGACTACGTTGATTTTATGTTTGGTTAAACAAGGTTTTGATGATGCCAAGCACTTTTATGTTACTAATCATCTTTGTGTGACTTAGGTTGTAAGTGTGTTGCCTAGGTTTGATGCGAGAGATTAAATGTGTAATGTGTTACACAAGCTTCAAAGAATCGAAAAAGATGTACATGGGTAACATGCTAAATTAGATGATCGAAGATGTGAAGAATTGAAGACAATGTGCATGAGAAAACTAATGCAACAACTTTGTTGATTTCATCTTGAGTGAAGAACGATTGATTTCATCTTGATAAGTGAAGAACGATAAAAGTATAAGGTCACATCTCTAGGGTGCTTGTTCAAGTTAGAAACACAAATGCATTGCTTTATATGAAGAGTGAAAGGACCAAGACAAAAGAGTGGAAAAAACATGCTAAGCAATCAATTAGGCATAGTCGTGGTATTTTGATAATAACTTTCTATCTAATTGAACTGATTCTTGATGTTTTGGAAAAAAGTCTTGATGCTTTACAATTTGGCCTCTAATAGGCATTTTCCAATGCAGATGTTTTCGGGTTAAAAATGGCCTACAAGTTGGAGGTAGTGCATAGATTCAGTCAATTAGGAAAAATTGACATATCCTTAGTAATTTAACCATAACATTCTACTCGAATATTCGATTGATCTAATTCTTATTGTAGCGGAAGAAGGCTCTAGGATTTACAACTTTGCTCGGAATAGCATTTCGTAGATTCAAACGTTTTAGGGGGAGAAAAACAGCTGGAATCCAAGTGATGATAACATAAGGTTGTAATGGTCGACCGGACCGTAGCTACGGTCGATCAGTCATGACCGTTGTAGCCTCTAATGGGTAGTTTTTGGCCTATTTTTAGTGTGTAATTGCTTAAACGGTAAAACGAAATGATGAGGTTTGTCGAAAGGGACTTTTTGGACATTCAAAGTGTGACGCCCCTAAAATTGGGGGTCATTTATTAACCATTGATCATCCGTCAACCCGCAAAAATACCCGTGATAGTCGCACAATTCGACTCCACGTTAACAACATTCCCTTTACCAGGAATTTCAACCCACACGTAAAACCTGTGTTCATTTTATTATTTAATCCAACAGTGGAGCAAGGTACCACTAGTCGTACTCCATTATAGTCCATTTATAACCTTGGAACTTAAGAACCCATAGATTTACACCTAAGTAGGAAGTAACCCTACTTCTTGAAGCGTAAAGAACAATTAGAAGGCTTTCAAGAACTTCAATCAAGCTCAAACCCTTGATTTTCTCAAACCCCGTTTTTGGAACTTCGGTAAACTCCTCGATTTTTAGTATAGTCTTGTAGCCCACTTCGAGAGGATCAACTTTTGTTCTTGCCCCGAGTGGATTCGAGCGACCGACCTCTGTAGATTGTAGAGAGCAGGTAGATTGCTTTCTCTCTTTTCCCTCTCTTCTCTATCGGCTAACCGGCTGAACACAAATAGGGTAAAAATCAGATTTTCTTCCTATTTATTGTCTTAGAATACTTTGCCCATATTGTGCCACACGTCCCTCCTTTCCTCGAACCGTTTTTGCCCCGAAACGATTTCATTTCATCTCGGTTTAAGTTTAAAATAATTTTATTTTAATTTATCTTAAATTATTTTTCAAATTTCAAATTTTTATTAAAAATTCCGTTTTGGGTCACCCAAGACTCGATTGCCTCGTAAAATGTAAAAAATTCGACTATCTCGGAATTCGATAAAATTTGATGGGGTAGCTAAATTTCGCGAGATAAATCCAACAGTGAGGTCTATTTCATCATCCGATTTCTAAAAATTTTAGGTTTATAACCCGTACTGTAGTGACAATTTACAATTTTGCCCTTTTTTATAAAAAATTTAAATTTATCCGAGTTTTACACAAAGTGTGATCTATATATTGAATAAAGATGAAAAAAGGTTAGATCATCGAGTATACACTTGTGAATGTTTAGAAAGCCATTGTGCTTAATCTTGTCGGATCTAGCAAGTGAGATTATAAGTGATTGGTGTATTTATTCTATTCTTTCTTGTTTTAAGCTTCGATTGAAAAATCCTTTGACGGAAAGAGAGATTTGTCTTCTTGAGAGGTGCTTCAAAGGTTGTATTTTTGTATCAAGATTGTAGAAGGTGTGTCTTCACTTGTTCCAAAAGACGAATATTGTAAAGGTTGGTCTTTCCCTTTGAAGACATTGTTGTAAAGATTTACTCTTCATCTGTCGAAGAAGATCGAGATAGTGGAAACAAAGTTCCAAAGCAAAGGTTGAAGAGAGGATGTAGGCCATAGTAGGTTGACTATACCTCTATAAATTTTGTTTATTTTTATTTTTCCTAGCTACTCAGTTGTACCATTCATATTATCTTGTTCATAACATAATTCTTCACATTGCATGATTAGTGAATATTAAAGATAGTAAAAATTAATCATTAATTCAAACAAACCAATTCACCCGTATTCTTCGATTTCATTTGGGCCAATAATTGGTATCAGAGTAAGAGCTCTAAGATTATTGTTTAACCACAATAGAATTAAGATAATGGAAACCATAAGAAAGATTGAAATTGAGAGGCAATTTATTTCTATACCTCTATTCTTTAATGACAATGATAATTCATATTGGAAAGTTAGAAGGAGAATTGATATGATATCTTTGGGTAATGAAATGTGGGACATCATTGAAGAAAGTTTCATTGGACCTTCTAAGCCACAGAAAGAATGGGCTGGTGAAGATAAGAAGTTGAATTCATGGAATTCAAAAGCTATGAATGCAATGTGTTGTGCATTAGATAGAAATGAGCTCAATCGAATTTGCACTTGTGAGTCGATACAACGAATTTGACACACTTCAAGTCACTCATGAGGATATAAGTAGAGACAAGGAGTCAAAGAAAATATGCTTATTCATGATTATGAATAGTTCAACATCAATCAACAAGAGTCTATTATGGAAATGTTTACAAAATTTACCAACGTAATCAATGCTTTAAAATCTCTTGGTAATCATATTCTACACCTTGTGAGAAAAATCATTAGATGCTTGCTAAAAGTTTTGGAAGTAAAGGTGACGGCAATTCAAGAAACAAAAGATCTCAAGACTCAACCATTGGAGGAACTCCTTGGATCTCTCATGAAATATGAAGTGAGTGTGAAAAGATATGAAGGAGAGGAGTGGAAGAAGAAAGTTTTAAACACATGCTTCGTGGCATTGGAGTAAAAAAATTAGGTACACCTTTCATCCAATGAAAAATAAAAAACTATCATATGATGATATGTGTGATGTCATGAGTGAATTATATGATGATTTCCTTTCTCTCGCAAAGAGTTATAAAGATTTGAAATGAAAATTAGCTTCAATATCGATTGAGAATGATGTTTTGTGAAGAGAAAATGAGGTGCTTATGAAAGAAAATAACTTATTGAGAAGCAAGTGTCTTCATACATCCTTATTTGATAAGTTAAAAATTGAAAACGATGAGTTGAGAAAGAAAATTTGTGATTTGAATTTTATTGTTTCAAAATTCACTCAAAGAAGTGAAAGACCAGAAAAATTACTTTTTAGTCAAAGTTGTGTTTTTAACAAAGCCAGATTAGGATATAACTATGATAAAAAATAAAAAGCTTAAAAACTTCTTTGGGAGAAAATCCAAATCTAGTGTTTCAAACTCTTGTTCTATTGTAGTAAAGTTGGACACTATGCACATAATTGTTTGATTGGAAGATCACATGAAAATGCATGCTACAATAGATTTTCTAAAGGATTTAAGATGATTTGGTTGCCAAAGGCAAAATTGTTAGCATTGGAAAACATGACATAATTCATCTTTAACTTCTTGATACAACAAGGAGATTTGAGACTTGCTTGAAGAGATGTTGTAATAACCAAACTTCTTTAGAAGTTTTAGACTTTTATTTGGCTTGGAGTCTGTCCTTCTAGACTTGGGGGTATGATTTGGAAATTAATGGAGATAATCTAATCTTTTTGTGTAGGGGGATACTAGATATAGATGCTTAATCTAATCTTTTTGTGTAGGGGGATACTAGATATAGATGCTTAGTTGGATAGAGTTTTAGAATTGGTTGTACACTAATTCTTTATTACTAAATTTATCACTCTAGAAAACTAAAGGGACTTGAGTGTTATTAAGAAAAGTTGACCACTACACCCTATATGCAACTGAACGACTACCCTAGGTTGCCTCATATTCATTCTATTGTTAGACAAATACATTGAATTGAGGAGAATACAACGTGCATAGGTAGCACACATAGAGAGAGAGAGAGAGTGAGAAAAGGGGTTGAATCAATTAAACGTATGGATTGATTACTTCTCTTATGGGTTTTATATTTCCATTCAATTAGATGGTGTATTATAATGTTATATATATGGGTCTCACGGTACCTTGTTGATTCTTGAAGTTATTAGGCTGAAATTAAGTTTATAGTTGTTTGGGAATTGATGGAATTTAATCAATGTGCTAAACAGAAAAAGAAAAACAAAGAAAGAAAAAGAAAGAAAGTTGAGGTTACGCAACTTTTGTAGGTTGAAGAAGATGGAATTTCTAAAATTATGGAAACTTTCCCTTTAATTTCAAAGAACTTCATTTTTGACCCCTATACTCTTTTACACATAATTTAGACTTCCATTTAACTTAGTAATTTACATAATTAACCCAAATGGGTCAATTTTGTCATTTAAAAATCGTCCTTGAGCCTGGAAAAGTTTATAAAATTTTAAAACGACTCCAAAAAGTTTTGATTATATGTTATATCATCAGAAATTAGTCTCTTGGCCTTCAATACTATTCTAGGAAATTTATGACAGCCCCAAAAATAGAAAATACATTTTTTCAAGAAATTATAGTTTGACTCCAAAAGTTTTAAAAATTATGATTTGACCCTAGAACTTTAGAAACTTATTCTAAATTGTCCAGGTTACTTCCATACCAAAATTTTCCTATTAAAAATATTATTTCTATGCAAGTGATATATAAAGTATATGCTAGTAGGTAGGAAGTACGAAAATTAAATGTAGAATCGAGAAATTACAAAGTTAGGAATATGGATTGATAGTTGCATGTTATTTTGGATTAGGTGGTGATTATATTGAGATTGGGAAAGAGGATTTTAAATTGAATTCGGGAATCAAGGGGAGTAGTTTACTACTTCTTTTAGGAGAATTTTCTATATTAAACTTGTGGGTGGATATATATATATTTGCTATATACATTGATGTTTAGGGTTGAAATTAAATGTTTTAAAATTGTGAGTGATTCATGTGGGTTTTAAAAAACATGTGGGATGACTTTATGTCATTAGTTAAGTGTATTTTGGTGATAAAAGGGAGAGGTTGGTGTGTTGGAAAAATGTTGGTTTTGGGGGGTGTGTGTGTTAAAAACACATTTTTATGAGACGAGGACTGGGTTACCAGGTTTGAATGGTAATGAGATTGACAGAATACTAGTGTAACTGGTATTTGGATGTGCACATAGTGGTCATTCATCAGGCTAGTGATGACAAGTGACATTGACGGTGACAAGGCCAGTTATCATACTAAGGATGACAAGCGACGAGGCTAGTTACTAGGCTAGTGGTAAACAATATGAGATGGGGCCTAACTATCAGCCTAAAGATAACAAATGTATTTGAAATTGAGTGTGTATGGGTGTTTGGGTTATAAATGTATTTTCATTTTGTGAACATGAAATCATTTTGTTTAAATGATTATGTGAGCCACCCTTAAAATCGGTGGTCAATTGTTAACCCGTTGATCACCCATCAACTCACGAAAGTATCCGTGAATGCTACGTAACCCGACACCATGTCATAACATCCCCTTCACCGGGATCATAACCAACACAGAGTTTGGACAAAGTCTCCCTTGTATCAGGCACTCCCAAACGCATAACCTTTATATATTTCAATCACTTGACCATTTCCAAGGTCCAATATATATCCATTTGTCCTTAATATTACTCCATTTATATCATTTGAACAAAATGACTCAAGGACCAAAGGGTTGATAAAGTTATTTTAAATTTTTGAAAAATTCGGAGGAGCTACCAGTAGCTCATGTACGTGCTACCGATAGCTGAGCCCTCTGCCAACAAGTGCCTAGTGCAAATTTTTGGAGGAGCTACCGGTAGCTCGTGTATGTGCTATTAGTAGCTGAGTCCTTTAGAATTTTACTACAGGTAGCTCAAGATGTGATACTAGTAAATGAGTCCAGTTTTCCCTCAATTCAATCCTTTTTCAATTTCAACTCAGTCAATCTCATACAACATTCACCCAAACTCATATAATATCAAATTTTATACAAAATATAGTTCATATGAGTTTGTTTTACAATCTTTTATACAACCTTACATATCTAAAACCAATTACACGATTGTTTTACAAAAATATAATCTAAAGCCACAACTCGGCTTTCTTCATCAACGAGGGCCCAAGTGAGAGCCGTCCACCGGCGCTTGTTCTGCACCTGAAATATTGTTCCCATAAAGGGTGAGCCATACTCAACAGGGTATTTCCTAAAGAGATTACTCCCCAACCTAGATGCATATGAAATGCTCACATGTAATTCAATCAATCAAACAAGCATTCATCCAAAAACATACAAATTCAAGAATGAATATCATAATGTCATTCCATGTTATGAGGTGAGACTCACACATGCAACATAACCTGATCCTTCACCGGCTCCCATAACCCATGCAATACCATGCATATGAATTCGGGTATTTTATGCCCCCGCCATTGATGTTACACATCCAATGACCATTTATAAATCCCGAGTCTTTCTTGGGGTAGGTATTTATAGACTTCCACCAAGAAGCACCCAACCAACACTGCATTTATGGACTTCCACCAACTGCTTCGCATATGCTGACACACTTTATGAACAAAATACCAATGGAGTGTGTATCCAAATTGTTGGGTGTTACACCCGAGAGACAATCTACCCCTTCTTGCTAATCCCAACCCTATTTTCAATACCCGTGCAACTCAGTCAAACCTTGGTTTGACTTTCCAGAGCCCACACATCATCCACCAAGAATAGTGTTTGATCAAAACCATGCACACACCCATACTCATGTCATATGCCCACGAATGTGATGCTTCCCGTGCAAATGCAATGCAATGTACAATTGCATTTCATATTCTTATGCAGCCAAGATTTCAATTGTAATTACAATATCATGTTCAACATGTCATAAACACAATATAATCAATTTCAATTCCTTAATGTAACTTATATCATAAAGCATGTAATTACATTCCAACACCATCACATTCCCAAATTGTCAATTATATCTAAAGCATATAATTACAATCCATATTCTCACCAAACATGTTACAACATTTTCAATGAAACAAACATGCTACAACAACATAGGCATTTTTTCAAACACCCAAAAGGCACAAAATTATATAACACACAATCATGCCGAATTAATCACATTTCTCAAAAATTTACCAAATAAGTTAATTCCACTAACCCAATTCATGCAAGATTGGTTTAGAACTTTTCTCTACCCATTTCCCATACTCTTGCTACACTATGAGTGCATCAAACAAGAGAATTCATCTCTAATCAAACTACTCTTTTCATATGCAACCCTAGGTTGAAGATAAACCTAGCTAGGAGAAGAACCCTACTTCTTGAAGCGTAATTACTAGTGGTAGAGAAATGTGCTAAACCAATCTTGCTTTAACCCTTGATTTTCAAAACATTCTGTCTATGAAACTTCGGAAAAATTCTCGATTTGTGATACTTAGATGTATCTCTCGACGCGTAAATCAACTCTAATTCTTGGCCTGAAGCGTTTCGACAAACAATTGGTCTTTAGATCGTAGAGAGAAGCTTGAAGCCCACTTGATTTTCCCTCTCTTCTTCTCTCTCTTTTTGGAAATCAGTTGGGAATTTTTCTCCCCTATTTATATCCCTTAATACTTGGCTCACAACGCGCCATACGTCCTGCCTTTTACTGATCCGATTGGTCCCTAATTAATTAAATCTCATCCCGTTTTTAAGTTCAATATATTTTATTTGAACTAACTTTAAATTATTTTTTGTATTTCACAATTAAAGTTTATTTCTTGTGTATAAACTATGAGACTTAATTTTTACCTTATTAGGTGGTTTCTATTTACAGGCCGTCGTACTTATACAAACATTTAACATTTTTCAAGTGAACATCAGCGTGAGGAGTAAGTCTATAGACAAATAAGGGCTTAGAGGACTTGGATATTTATTCTACTGTAGGTCTTTAGGAATAAGTATCATTTGTGGTTTTGCGATAGTTATTTAATAAATTTGGGATCAATATTGTTTATATTTGGAGTTTGTATACCTTATGGTTTAATTATGGTTTTACTTGGGCTTAATAATGATGTTGGATGGTGTTTAGTTTATTCCTCTGATATTCATTAGATGTGTGGAATGGATCACTTCACTATTTATCTTCCGTTGTAATTTGTATTTACTATGCACAAGGGTTGGTTGGTTAAGGCCTTGGTGGTCGGACCATTATCCACCCTACGTGATCTGGGGTGAGGGCGTGACAGATGTACTCAAAAAACATATGTCTTGAATGTATGAACTTTTTGAGCATATGTTTAATACCAAGCAAGACAATAAGTGTCTGATTGATCACTATGACACTTTGAAAGAGTTCAGGGAGAAAATTTTGCTTTTATCCGACCTTGAGTGAGGATTTAGAGGTACAATGACAATAATGTGATGAGTTTCAAGTTGCTCTATCATTTCCATCTTAATTCTGAATACGGTGTGTTCAAAGATATGATTTTTGCCATTTAAAAACTTCCAAACTACTGCCAATTCTTATTCCCTTCTTCGAAGCGCCTCTCTAACTCAAGTGACTCCCTCACCCTCACAGTAGTTCTCTACTTTACTCTCTAGTGACGGTAGTTGTGGTGGTTGTGGAAGTAGGCATAGTGGTGATAATGGAGGCAGTCATCATCTAGCCCAAGGTGGTGGTCATGGTGGTAGAAGCACTAGAAGAGGATAAGTCAAGGCAATTGTTTCAAGTGGAAATATTCTTATTGTGGAGCAACAAGACACATTGAGGATTATTGTTGGGATTAACATGGAAGACTAGCCTGTGCTAGTTAAGTTTCTAATGACCCGACTCCTCTTGTCTCTCATCCATCAACTAGTGGACATACTAAATCTACATATAGATCTCATGATGATCTTACTTCTCAACTCAGTTAGCTCATCCAGTTGATGTCATCCCTCTCTTACAATATGCCTATTTCAGTTGTCAATTTAGTAATTGTAGGTAATTTTTCACATGTTGTAGCCAAATCAGCTTGACCCTCTTGGATTATTGATTCAGGAGCTAGTACCTACATTTATGGTATTTCCTCATTGTTTTCCAACTTTCGTTCTTCCAACTCTCGTATTGTTTTAATTGATGGATCTTTTAAACTAGTATGTGGACCTCGTGATCTCTATCGCACCGAATCAATATCGTTACCATCTGGTTTTTTTTGTTTCTCAGTTTCTATTTAATCTATTACTTTTGAGTTAGGTAACAAAGTCTTTACAGTTTGCAATGACATTTTCTCCATCTTTTTGTAGTTTTTAGGACCTCTAGATGAGGAAGGTGAATGGTTTGGGCCATGAGTAGAATGAACTTTATTATTTGGATTCCAGAGCCACAGTTCCTTCCTTGAGTGCTTCTTTGTCTCTCCTCCAGTGGCATTTTTGATTAGGTCATCATTTATTGCAAAAGATTCGTCAAATCATCCCTAGTTTGAATCAATTTGTAATATTAAAAGTGAGACTTGTCAATTAGACTTACCTTCTATAGTGAAATTCTTATACAGTTTGATAAATGTAAGGATAAGCATTATTACCCTTTTGTGGGATGGATCGTCTCTCATGATTACACAAGTGGGATTAAGACACTACCTAAAAGGGGGGGGGGGGAGGGGTGAATAGGCTAATTTTAATTTCACTTGAACAAATACCAAATTATACCCTAATCTACCACAATTACCTCTTTCTCTAAAATCAATTAATCAATTAAAAATTGAGAACCCCTTCAACAAGAACAATCCATGAAATCCATGAAGATTAGTGTAATGAAATTGTCAATTTTATCGACTAACACTCAATCTCTCATGGTGATTCCAACCCAAGGCAATCAATGCACTACAAAACCATTATGAATGATATGAAAATTCAAACAATCATATTAACAAACACATAGTGCTCGTGTGTGCTAAAAATCACAAGTGTGTAAAATAAAGTAATAAAGAATACAAACGATTTGTTGATGCAGAAACCTTTTCGAGAGCCTAATTCATATCCCATAGTCAATCTAAAAGTACTTGAGTCTTATACCTCAAACAATACTATAGTTAGATGCTTCTTTTCTTCAATAGATCTTTCCACTAGATATATCCATCAATGTCATGGATAGTTTCACTTGAACTCCCTACCGTCTTCTTTTCTTCAATAGATCTTCCACTAGATATATCCATCGATGTCATGGATAGTTTCACTTGAACTCCCTACCGTACAGTTTGTTAGCCTTGAGCACTTCTAGGACTCACCCAAGAATCTTGGTATACACACTCTTCAAGTGGGTTTCGTAGAACCCAGCAAGTTCTTCTTCTTCAAAGTGTGAGGTTGGATAGGAATCACAAGATGTGTTTAGCCTTTGGATTTAGGGATATAGGGTTGCTTAATGATCTCTCAAGGTTTAGAGGCAATAAATAAGCTCACCAAAAAAATATTCTGGCTTGGGAAGGCTGTCTTTATTTATAGGCTCAGAATATGGTTTTTCTTGCAGACAAAAAAATAAAAATTCACGAACAAATGCTTGCATACTGGGAGAGTAGTGGTTGCGGGAATGAAAAAAAGAATTCAAATCGTAGTAGTAAAATAGGGACCACTCGAGCAACCTCATGACTGCTTAAGCCATCTCAAGACCGCTTGAGCAACTTGATAGAAACCCAGAGGGCAGTCTCCACCGTCCACTAGTTCAGCCTTTCTTGATTTTATCTCTAAGTGTTCAAAGACTGCTCTAGTGAAGACTAGCAAACATAGGGCGATCCCTATAAGTTTTTAACCTAGAAACAAATCAAAAACTTGTTCCTTTTAGCACTAAAGGATGTTGCTCAAGTGGGGTCTGATTAATGATTCAAATCTATGTTTTCAAAATACAATAAATGTTTAGAAAGCTTTTCTTTGAGGAACACCTAGGAGTCATAGAGGATCAATCAACGATTCCATTTTACCTTATCAACCTAAGTTTAATAAATTAAACCAAGGGTGCTAAGGTCATTACTTGTGTCATAAGCAAGAAGGTGCATATGGAGAATCTTTCTATGTTGCTTGAAGCTCAATTTCTTCCCTTCCATTGATGCTTTTGGATCTTCAACTTTGTAGCATCATGACCATGAAATATGTAGATATTTATAAAAAGACTTTATGAAATTAGTTAATTACAAACATGATCCTAACAATAAACATTTCATTCTCATAATGCCCTTGAGTATGTACAATCTGTGGAACCCAAACATGCATGCATGACATTTCATATAGTGTTAGGGGCTTAAATGAGAAATTGTCAATGTTAGCTATGGGATAAATTATGGTTATTGGGAACATAGGAGAAAATAAAGTTTAAACCTTGGTAATAATTGTTAGGGTTTACTAAATAGACCAAAGTATGGAGTGCGATTGTCTACCTAATGGAAGATTAAATGTGGAGTTTGTTATTAAAGGGAAACTAGGAGGGGTTTTGGTGTAATTAAGCAAATGTGGTGAGTTATATATACACTTGTATTAACCAAAGGTCTCCTAGAAAGGGTATTTCGGTGGAGGCTAAGTTAGTGTAAAGTTCTCTCTTTCATGCACTAATTTCCTTGCGTTGGAGGAGAGCTCTAGCTTGGGTGGGGGAGTTTTGCTCAATTGAGGTAAAAACAATCCCTTCTTCTCTCTATAATCTTCATAAGTGCCATCTAGGCTCAAGTACTTGGATGGTTTTGGGTAGAGTTGGAGCTCAATAATACTAAGGGTGGGACCAATTGGAGGTTCCGACAAAGAAAGCTTCTTGTGGGTAATCTCTTAAACTTATAATTTATATGGTTTGAGTCATTAGATATTAGGAAATGAGTGGCCTACTATTTATAAGTGGTTGAGTGTGGAAGAAAAGGTGGAAGGAGGTGCTAAAACCATGTTTCATAACTTCAAGTTAGGGAAGCATCAATACAACTTTGTGTTGTATCGGTATAGAGGCACTCTACCTTGTGATGAATCGATACATCGTGAAACTGATACAACTTGTACCGGTACTGTAACGCCCCAAAATTCATCTTGTAAGACATTACTATCTACAAACCATCCAACCATGAGAGCAACTAAAAATAACCATTAAGTAATAAACCATTCATCAATTTGACAAGGAATAAATACTAAAGTCAATAAAACATTGAAACTTCTTCAATTTACAATTCAAAACCAAAAATATCTAGCAACGGAATAATTAAATCTAGCTGAAATATTGTTTAATAAAAATCTCTCAAATAAAATAATCTACACTATGACGAAGCATCTCTAAGCCTCCACCTCAGGATCCTCATACAGACCCTCTCCATTCTCGATGTCGACTTGCTCATCTAATTTTGGATTCTTCTCAATACTAAAATCTGAAAAATGTTATGGTAGGGTGAGCAATAAAGCCTAGTAGAAAAACCTTCTCAAACCCAAACAAGGTTTAGAAATCATAAAAACAGGTAAGTCACAATTTGTAAAATAATATATATAATTTTGAAGTAAAACAGTGACAGTTTATCAGATTTCAAGTTTACGGTATAAAACAGTGGAGTTCATAATAGAAAAGAATCATTCGCAAAAACCACAACTTATAACATAATATCTCATGTATGCAGGTAAACTACCAAGAATCTACACACCGAATCTATCTCGTCCACCCACAACACAAACCATCTCAAATTAATCCCCACAGGGCCACAACACTTTAGGAAAGACGTGTACCGACGTATCAACATTGACGTATCCTTTCCTAGGAATAATATACTAGCCTCCAGCCTCAAACTTACGTAGACAAATAGTGTTTAGCTCTCGCAAGAAACTAAACCCCCTACGAGTGTTAGGCAACCACCAAACCCCTCAAGGTAGAAAAATCTCTAACACTCTACGATACGTATTCGAGTGTAACTCGTGTTCATCTCACCCATCAATGCAAGAGATAAAAACAACACTTTTCTTAAAATTCAACTACAATCAAGAATCATTGATCCATAACTTTTTTAAAAGAATAATTCAACAAAACATGCAAGAGATCCCACAGAAAATATATTTGAATTGATTGTAATCAAGAACTATGGTTTTGTAATCAATAAAGAATAGATCTTGGAAATAAATCATGTATTTTGTTCAAGAAACGAATTATGGATTCAAATGAATGTACAAGCATTGTAGATAAATATTTATACCATAATAAGGATGAAAAAAATATATTATATAACCCTAATCATCAATGCGTGAATCTGAGAAAGAACTCCTACTTTGATTCCTGTGATCTTGATCGTAACATAT
The DNA here is from genome assembly GCA_963454935.2 of Ilex paraguariensis. Lineage (NCBI taxonomy): Eukaryota > Viridiplantae > Streptophyta > Magnoliopsida > Aquifoliales > Aquifoliaceae > Ilex > Ilex paraguariensis. The sequence goes on from CAUOFW020000425.1 coordinate 142,999, forward strand.
TTCATTGCGATTTCCTCATGTTAATCTTTCAAGATTAAGCATGTTCTTCCTCATTTTTCTTCTCCTCAAATTTAATAGGGTTCTTGGGGTTGAAAATTAGATAAATACTCTTTATATCACCGTCCTAGGGTATTTATAGGCTGAAAAATAGAGAATTCCTGAGTGGGCGCGGGTAGCAGTCTACGCCTGATTTCTAACTCTATTTTGACCTAGTTAGAGGCTGTTTAACATAATTGTCGTGAGATACACTTTTGTAGCCCTTGAAGTCTAATTTCTATTGTAAAACTTTTAGGTTAATCGGACATTAAGTTAAATAGTTATAGCCAAAATACGAAGATTATGTCAAATTCCTTTTCATCCTAATCCTATTCAAAATAGGTTTTAATTCTAGAATACTTCTAAACTTATAATACAAATCATATAACCTCTTCCATTATTTTTTGACATTCTGGATTCAATGGAAACCTTATTTTGATCTAAAAATATTTATAAAATTACTTAGTTACCCTTCTCAAACTTAAACATCTCTAAAATTCAATTAATTCCGAAAGTCAAATACACTTGAAACTTAAATCTCATAATCAATATTTTAACAATTATTATAAGTTTCTAGCATTATTTTATTCTTCTTAGGAAAACTCTTAAGATAATATTATATTTATTTAATTTTAATACGAAATCTTACAGGTACAACAAGGCTGAATTTTTCCTATCTTTGCTATGGAACCCCTAATACTTCATCCATTCATTCCTGAAACTTTCCAAATCATTATATAGAGTTAAGAACAATTCTATCTGGATTAGGATGTCTACAACTACATGCTTAATCTATTAAATTCAAATTTAGCATGGGGGTTAGAGTGTTAGCAAGAAAGAGTCTAACACTAAGACGTGGTGTTCTATGAGGGGAATAACAATGCATTAACTCAAACATGAGAGGGTAATCACATATGAACACTTGAATATAATGTTTGCTTGTGTATTATTAAAATGCATTTTGTGACAACGCATGTATTAGGTATAGAGGCGACTACATCATCGACCATTCCACCTAAAGATTCGACAGGAGATCGGATCTGAGGTAGAATCCAACCTGAGGTAAGTGTGCTATCTTTCATTTTTATAATTGGTATGATAGGCTTGCATGTTATTGATTTATTATTGTGTTGGGTAATGTTGGATACGTGAAGACATTGCAAGTATGTCAAACAGATTTTTTAGGTAAGTAAGAGCATCTATATATATGTATGTTATATAGCCTTGATGGCGGATGTTGCCTGTGTGGCGAATATTTTATGTGTGACAGATTATGCTTGTGTGGTAGATAATGTCTGTGTGGCGGATATTGCCTGTGTTGTGGCAAATATTGTCTGTGTGACAGATTATACCTGTGTGGTAGATAATGCATGTGTGGCAAATAATGTCTGTGTGACAGTTTATGTTTGTGTGACGAATAATGTTCGTGTGATGGATTATGCTTGTATGGCGAATATTGTCTATGTGTCAGATAATGTCTGTATGGAGAATTCCGCTAGTGGAAAGTATGCCTTGGTGGTGGTAACAATATATATATTTATGATGTAGGCACAACTATGGTGGTTAATATAGTTGTTTCACTTTTACCATGTTGACCTAATATTGATATTAAGAATGAAATTTCTTCACTTTAACTGTGCATGTACAATCACTAAGCTTACTGTGCTCACTCTTTGTAGTTTATATTTCCAAGAACCCTATGCAACGAGAGGATTCCACTACTGAGTCTAGGTGGCCAAGTGGGATTATACCTGAGAAGTATTTTGGTGTTTCTCTTGTGTACTTGGAACATTGTAGATAGCTGGGTTTGCAAATTTTTTTTTTGTGTGGTCTATAAATATGTGGTTTAGCAGTGAACACAAACCACCTAAGTATATTTCTAAAGTTAACCTTTATTTTGGTTGCTACGGTGGATGTATCTATATTGGGTTTTAAAATATATGTCTAGATTATAGGGCTTTGTTTAAATAAGAGAGTCCACCCTACTAGTAATAAGCAAATATAATATCTCAGGGTTTGGTGCAAAATGCAAACATCGTCATTCATTGAATATTGGTCATATTTTCATGATTAACATGTATGTACTCAATCCTTATTGGGCAGGGGTTCTCACTATGGTCTATCTTATTAATCAGATATCTTCCCCCACCTTAACTAACAAGTCTTTGTTCTCATTGTTCTATCCTGATACATCACCTTTTAGCCTAACTCCTCGGGTCTTGTTATGTTGTATTTGTTCATTTTTTTGGTCTGGGCCAGGATAAACTTTTACCTCACTCGGTTAAGTGTGTTTTTCTGGGATACTCTCCTTCTTTGAAAGTTTAATTTTGTTATGACCCTACCTCTTGTCGATATTATGTCAGTGCCAATATCACCTTTTCTGAGTCATCTTTTTTTCTTGCTTTAGGAACTACTCTTTCCCTAGATTTAATCTCTACTAGTCACGGGGAGCTCATATTACCTCCTACACCAGATTGTGTATCTTTTCCCTCTTTGGCTCCTGACCATCCCTTGTAGGTTTTCCGTCGTTCCACGGACAAACAGGTTGTTCCATATGCTCTATCCCCTTGGCCAACACCTAATTCTACTAAGGTCCATCCTCCTGTGCCGTCTAATGTTTCATCATCTTCTTGTTTGCCTATTTAATTTTATAGGCTTATATTTTAAGTGAAATCCTAATCATTTACATTTTAAAGACTTATATTTTCAACCTTTACGATAAATAATATCAGTCACAATATTTAAAAATAAATAAAATCTTAACTACTTTTTTTTTCTTTCTTCTAACTATATTTAAATTTTATATTACATAATAGGGACCTCATAAAGACAACTATAAAATCTGATATGAAATGATGTTTAATTTGGTTATTCCTATATATTTTTATGTAGTTTTATCAAGTTTTTTTTACCAAAAAGAATCTTCATGTGCAATACATGTGGGCAAAAAGAAGTCAAGCTAAGTTAATGTAAAACCTGGAAAAATTTGAACTTTTTATGAAAAAGTGCAAAACGGTAATTTGTAACTAAAGTGCGGGTTGAAAACTCATATTTCCATAGAGCTCGGATGACAAAATAGATCTCATCGTTGAATTTGTCTCACGAAATTTAGTTACCAAGATAATTTTCATTGAATTTCGAGATAATCGAATTTTTTATGTTTTTTGAGGTGACTGGGTATTGGGTGACCTCAAAAACAGCCCTAAAAATAAAATTTTGAAAATTTTATTATAATTTAAAGAAAATTCATATAAAAATATTATGAATTTAAACTGGGACAAAATTTAATTGTTTCGGGGCGAAAATAGACTGGGGAATAAGGAACGCGTAGCGTGACGTGGACCAAGAATTAAAGGATATAAATAGGAGACAAAAATCTGATTTCTCTCCATTCTATTCTGCTGGGTTTAAAGTTGGAAGAGGAAGAGAGGGAAAGGAAGAAAAAATCAATATTCAAGACTTCTCTTTACGTTCTACGAAGTTTTGCTGATCGGAATCCTTCAAGCCAAGTATAAAAGTTGATTTACGTGATGAGGGCTACACAACCATACCAAAAAAGACAAGTTTCACTAAAGATTCAAAGATGAGATTTTGGGAAAGTTTGGTTTTGGGGGAGATTTGGGTTGTTGGAACTTCCTAGCATTGTCTTATGCTTCAAGAGGTAGGGTTTTTCATCCTAACTAGGTTTATTTCCACCTAGGGCGACTATATGAAATGGGTGGGTTGTTATACGTATTTTAACACTTTACTTATTGTAGTTAATTTAAAGGAAATAGATAAATTCAATTCTAGTATGAATTGGTAATTAAAAATTGCTAGTTTCTGATTTCTTGGAAGTTTTGATAATTGGGTATGTGAAAATCACTTAATCTGATTCTTTTTGAGTTATGTGATGACTTTGGACATTTTATATGATTACATGATTGGGCACCTTGAAGAAGTTTGATTAAATGCCTATGTGAAATAAAGTGTTTTAATTGCTTGAGATTATGTGCAAACATGCTTGGAAATTGTTGTTGGATAAAAATGTTGATATATGCTTGCAGATGCATTGGCATTGTGATGAATTATGAAAATTATATGCTTTGGATATAATTGCCCATGGAATGTGTTGAAATGTGGTTGAAATAGTTCATATGACATTCATTACATATTGGACATAATACTGATTTTTCAATGGTACATTACATTATATTTGCATAGAGGCATCGCATTCATAGGCATGATGAATGAGTGTTGGTGTGTGTGCATGGTTGATCAAACACCATTCTTGGTGGTTGATAAGTGAACTCAGGAAGGTTGAACCCAAGTCCGACTGAGTTGCATGGTTGCATGAAAAATTTGTGTCAGGTATAACAAGCAGGGTTAGATTCTCCATCGGGTGTAAGACCCAGATTACTTGGTTCATACACTCCCTTATGGTGCAATTCTGAAAAAGTGTATTGGTGTGAAGAACTGGAGGTGCAACACCAAAACTCTGCTACCCAACAAAGACACATGATTTTGTTTTATAAAATAGTCAGTCAATGTGTAACATCCAACAAAGACATATGATTTTGTTTTATAACAAAGACACATAGTTTATTTTAAAAAGATTATTGGATGTATATCATCAATTGCAGATTTATACATATTGGCATTGCATTGTATTGTGGTAGCCGGAGAGGGTTCGGGTTGAGTTACATGAGTGAGTCTTATCTCATTTCATGGCATGACATAGTGAATTCCAACATTGAGTTGCATAATCTTGATTGGAATACTTTGTGGCTTGTTGAATGCCGCATGTGGACATTTTATATGCACTTAGGTTGGAGAGTGGTCTCATTAGGAGATATCCTATTGAGCGCGGCTCACCCTTTATGGGAAAATTTTTTAGGTGCGGGTTATACACTGGTGGACGGATCGTATTTGGGCCTCAAGGATGAAGAAAAGTCGAGTTGTGCTTTTAAACCTTGTGTTGTAAAACTTTTGTGAAATTCGGTTTTGGACATGTAAATCTATGAAAATGATTGTAATCAAACTTGTATTAACTATGTTTGATGCATAAATTCATGATGTGGGAGTATGAGTTGATATATATTGGACCTCGGATGAGCCATGTGATTAAATGTTGTATGATTGCACAGGTTGTGTTTTGGGTAAAACTTCCCGTACAAAGGAGACTCTGCCCGAATTTTGTTAAATTATGGATCCCACTAAGTGGTGTATAATGGCGTGATATCAATTTACACGATATCTACGGGTATTCTACAAGTTGATGGGTGATCAACGGGTTGACAAAGGACCCTTGATTTTTGGGGCGTTACAACTTAGTATCAGAGCATAGGCTATAGGTCTTATATGGGTCATGTGGGAAATGAGTCTATCATCTTCCATTGCGAGAGTGAAATAGGTTTAGAGTCTATGGTATACCTTAGGCTCTGATGACCATCACAGTTTGGTATCAGAGCCTAGGTTTACGATTATGGGACTTGGTGCTTGATTGTTTCCGTTGTCGTTCCCTAATCTCTGGACATCATCCCTCATTGTGTATAGTGTATGTATGGAGGGTAGTGTCACCCTCCCTTGGAATGATGTCAAAATAAAGGACAACAGAATAATGGATAAAGGAAGTGTGTAAAATGTTTGAAATGTTGTGTGTGTGTGTGTGTGTGAACAAAAGTGCTCTCCAAGTGCAATGAGTTTTTTGAGTGTCATGTTTTACTTGTAAAAGTATTCCAAGGTCGTCTCCTCAGGGAAGGAGGTGAATCGTGTTGAAGGTGATTTTGATAAAAAAAGGTAAAGTGTAAAATTTTTTTGTTGTTTGAAGTTTGGTTTGTGATTGTGTTTTGATGAAAATGAAATGGGAAACAAGGTTTGGTTAGTTCGAAGGGTTCATTCCAATGGGAATGTTAAATCAAGTCGAAACCTTCCTCCAATGGTGCATAGATGAATGATTGATTCGTGGGAAGCAAGGGACGAGATGAAAGTGAGGATCCAAGCATAACCCGTGACAAGTCTACGGGATATCAAAGACTCACAACCATGTCCACACTCAACCCAGTCAAACTGAACCATCGTACACCGAGAGGAGGAAAGAAAATAAGTTGAAATGGCATACCCAAGAGGAGGTCTACCTTGGATTAGCCAACTTAAAAGCTTAGCTAATGGAAGGTCATTCTAGAGAAATGAAGAACTTGAATGCATTAATGGTGAAAGCTTGAATGAATGACTAAACTTGAAAGCAACTTGTAATAAATGGCATTAAAGACTTTTAAACAAAGATTAGAAGGCTCTTACAAGGGATTCAAAGACAATGTATAAAAAAAATGCAAAAATATCAACTTCTCTCTCTAGCACTATTCATCTTCTTCCTTAGACTTTCTCTTTCTCTTTATTACAATGTGTCCTCCATAATGCTCAGTAATGGAGTCTTTAGCTTCCAAAAACGTCCATGGAGTGTCCCCTAGCTGTGTGATGTGATCCCAATCAATAGGGGCTGAAAGGGATGGGCTAGTGCAGGCAAGCAGGCATTGTCTGCACACCCAGCATCTTCTCTCTCCTTATTAATGCCCAAAGCTCCAAAAGTCCAATATAGATTGAGGAAGGGATGTCCAGTGTGTAAGGAGTGTCAGGGACAAGTGGGAGAATGTTTGGTGGGACCCCCAAGGTTGCAGAGCTTAAGGTGCAAAATCTGAGCTATGTCAGCAAAACCTACCAATAGGTAGATGAAAACCTATCTGTTGGTTTCACTCCAGTGAGCAAAACCCAGTGGTGGAAGGTATTGTTCTCCTTTATAATTCTTGGGCCCGAATTTTATTTGATCCGGTGCGACTCATTCATTTATATGTACTGCATATGCTATTAAATTGGGATTGGGCTTTGAGAAGCTAGAACATGCGTTGTGTATTAATATGCCTACGAGAGAACGATTGGATACTAGCTGGGTGTGTAGGGGTTGCGTGCTTCAAATTGGGGAGCACAAATTGATTGTAGATTTGGTTGCCTTAGACATGAAGGGGTATGACGTGATCTTTGGGATGAATTTGTTATCCACATTCTGGGCGGTAATGGATTGATTTTGTAAACATATTTCTTTTCAACTACCGGGAGGGGTAATATTCAGTTTCATGAATAACCAAAATTTCTCCCATCCATTTCCTACTACGGGTAGTAGGTTCTTGAAAGCGAAGGTGGTGAGCCATTTGAGTTTCTTAGCTAGCTTGATGGAAGATGATCAGGATAAATTCCATGTGGATGTGGTGTTGATAGTATCGAATTTTTCAGATGTCTTCCCAGACGAATTACCCAGGCTACCCCCACATAAGGAGATTGAGTTCAAGATTGATCTCCACTCAGGAATCGAACCCATATCCATCGCTCCCTATCAGATGGCACCTTTGGAGTTAAAGGAGCTAAGGAAGCAGCTGGATCATCTGTTGACCATTAGGTTTATCCGTTTGAGTACTTCACCTTGGAGAGCCCCAGTACTCTTCGTGAAGAAGCATGATGAGACACTTCGGTTGTGCACGGATTATCGAAGATTGAATCGAGTAAGAGTGAAGAACAAATACCCTTTGCCACGAATCGACGACCTATTTGATTATTTGAGGGGTTCTAAGTATTACTCCAAGATTGATCTTCGCACAGGGTATCATCAATTGTGGATCAAGGAGGAAGATATTCCTAAGACTATTTTTTGTACTCGATATGGTCATTTCGAGTATACAATGATGCCATTCGAATTGACTAATGCTCTAGCAGCCTTCATGGATTTAATGCACAGGGTATTTCGATCGTATCTAGATCAGTTTGTCATTGTGTTTATTGATGACATACTAATCTATTCCGGGACTCACAAGGAACATGGACGCCATCTTTCTATTGTACTACAGACATTGAGAGAATATAAGTTATATGCGAAGATGAGTAAGTGTGAGTTTTGGATGAAGGAAGTGAAATTTCTTGGCCATGTTGTGTCGAAACAAGGGGTAGCTGTTGACCCCCAAAGATTGAAGCAATGCTGAAGTGGGAACCACCAAAGAATGTGACTGAAGTACGTAGTTTCATGGGCTTAGTAGGCTACTACCGGAGGTTTATGGAATGATTCTCAAAGCTAGCAATGCCAATGACATGTCTCATAAAGAAAGGAGAAAAATTCTTGTGGACTCAAGAGTGTGAACTAGTTTTTCGCACCTTGAAGGAGAAGTTGACAACCGCTCCTATCCTCATTATTCCGAGTAGTGGGGAAGGATGCGATGTGTACACCGATGCTTCGCTATGAGGCTTGGGGTGTGTGTTAATGCAAGGAGGAAAGGTGGTTGCCTATGGCTCGAGACAACTCAAGGTTCATGAATAAAATTATCCCACCACAATTTAGAGCTTGCCGATGTGGTTTTTGCTCTTAAGTTATGGAGGTGTTACTTGTACGAAGAGAAATTCCAAGTGTTTTCTAATCATAAGAGCCTCAAGTACATATTCACCCAGAAGGACTTGAATCTTCAGCAAAGAAGATGGATTGAGTATTTAGAAGACTATGATTTCACACTCAATTACCATCCAGGGAAGGTGAATGTAGTAGCAGATGCACCGAGTAGAAAATCTTGCGGTGAAATCAATTCCCTTGTGGTGAATAGGTGGAAGATGATGGATGCTTTGGGGGAATTTAATCTATGGGTGGGTAGACAGGAGGATCGACCATGCCTATTCAATCTTGTAGCTCAACTGATGCTTCGACAAAGGATTGTGGCATTGTAACGATTAGACAGCGAGTTGGAGGCTATCTAGAGTAAGTTGGAGAGGAGTGAGATTGTTAAGGATTGGGCGATAAGTGATGATGAGTTATGGTTTCAAGGAAGGCTATGTGTATCCGATCATGACCAAGTACGGGAAGAAGTGTTGGGCGAGTGCCATCGTTCCAAGTTCTCCATACATTCGGGTAGTACCAAAATGTATAGGGACATGAAGCAGCAGTATTGGTGGAAGGGAATGAAGAAGGATGTGGCTAGATACGTTTCAAAATGTGTGGTGTGTCAGCAAGTGAAGATTGAGCATCAAAAACCCAGAGGATTATTGCAGTCCTTGCCTATTCCCGAGTGGAAATGGGATCACATCACCATGGACTTCGTATCTGGCTTTCCACGGACTTCACAAGGGCATAATGCCATATGGGTCATTGTTGATAGACTCACCAAGTCCACTCACTTCTTGAGTATGAAGACCATCGACACGTTAGAGACCCTGAGCAAGCTCTATATTTGCGAGATAGTGAGATTGCATGGAGTTCTGCTATCCATTGTGTCGGATAGTGATTCTCGTTTCATAGCACAATTTTGGCAAAGTCTTCAAAGAGCTATGAGGATAGAGTTGCATTTCAACACATCATTTCATCCCCAAATGGATGGCCAATCCGAGAGGGTGATCCAGATTCTAGAAGACATGTTACGTGCTTGTGTGTTGGACTTCAAGGGAGGTTGGAGCTATCATTTGCCGTTGGTGGAATTTGCATACAACAACAGCTATCAGGCAAGTATTGGGATGACACCGTATGAGGCGTTGTATGGAAGACCATGTAGGTCTCCAACTTGTTGGTTGGAAGCTGGTGAGAGTAGCTTGTTTGGGCCGAAAATTGTTCGAGAAACTACAGAGAAAATTCAATTCATCCAGGAGAGATTACGCGCGACACAAAGTCGACAGAAAAGCTATACAGATCAAACACGAAGACCCTTGGAATTCAAGGTAGGAGATTACGTGTTTCTTAAAGTATCACCCAAGAAGGGAGTGCTGCGATTTGGCAAAAAGGGAAAATTAGCTCCAAGGTACACAGGACCATTTGAAATGATCAAAGTGGTGGGCAAAGTGGCGTACCAACTTCGATTACCAGCTCAGTTATCCGGAGTACACGACGTGTTTCATGTGTCGATGTTGAGGAAGTGTCAGTCGGAGACCACGCATATTACATATTTGGAGGATATTGAAGTTCAAGACAGAGCCACCTATGAAGAACAACTGGTGAAGATTTTTGATACCAAAGAGAAGGTGCTCCGCAACAAAGTCATCAGACTAGTGCAGGTTTTGTGGTAACACCATGGAGTGGAGAAGGCTACTTGGGAACTAGAGTTGGAGATGCGAGAGAAGTACCCTCATCTGTTCTCTACTTAAGGTAAGTTTCGAGGATGAAACTTTTTTAAGGGGGGTGGATTGTAAGCCTCCACACTCTTATCTTTCTGTAGCAAGTAATTATTTTTGAAATGCTAATATAGGTGATGAGGTATGCATGAACCCTATAGATTTCAATAATATAAATAAATACTAGGGAGGCAAATTAATGGTGAAATTTAATTTTTGGAGGTGTTTAAGGTTGATAAGGGTAACTAAATAAAAGTATAAATTTTTTTAGGTCAAAATAATATTATCATTGAACCTGGGAGATCCGAAAAACTTGGAATAGCCTTTTAGAACATATAGCGGTTCGAAAAAATAAAATAGTAATTTTCATGTTTCGAGTGTAAATTTATTTTAGTTTTGAGATAACTCATAAAAATAAATATTTTTAGGTTAAAATAACATTAAAAATGAATCCGGAACGTCAAAAATCTTAGGATAGTCATATGGATCAAATTGGATATTCTTAGTGGTAAAACTGAAATTTTGGAGAAAACCAAATCAGCCTATGAGCAGTAAAAATCGGGGCTGCTGTGTTTAAAAATCCATTTTCATCTCATTTACTCCCATTCTTTTCACTCCACCCTCACCTCCACACCTCTTGGAAACTTAGAGGAAGATTAAGGAAGGAAGAAAAGGGAAGAAGGAGGTCACTAGAGTTTGGGTTCTTACTTGAAATTTTGATTCAAGTAGGGGTTTTCTTCCATTCTCTTACATTGAGGCTAGAGTTATACATATATGTTTTCTTTTACTCTACATCATATTAATATGCTATGAAATCATGGATTCTTAATGTTTTTGCAATTGTTAGCATGTTTTAAACAATGAGATGGTTGGGTAACCATCAAAGTTTTTTTCTCATATTCAAAATCCTAGATTTCAAGAGAAGTGAGTTTTTTTCTTGATTTCTCCTTTATTCTTGATTTCAAAACTTTAGTGTTTCGTATTGAACAACACAATGGTATTTATGATGATCTCTTGTTAATTTTTCTTAAATTGTTCCATTGTGAAATAAATGTGGATTTAGATGTTAAAATTTGGGGATTTATGGAATTGAGTGTATTTGAGAAATTGTTGGTGATTATATCTCATGGAGGTGTTTGGATGACCATGAGTGGCCATTGACCGGGTATTGTAGAGTGGGTAGATGTGTGTGGTTCTTACTCCGTGTGGGTTTGAACTTTTCCTATCACTCGTAGTGGGGTTGGTGCCTTGTGAGGACCAAACTACTATTAGCTCACGGGTGCCGTGTCAGAGAATTAGTATACTATGCTTGGGTCGAATTTGTTATTGCCGGTGCATTGGTATGAGACAATGCATCGATAGGCGCCCTTCCTGAAGTTGATATCCTTGCAAGGAATTGTGTGTGTGTGTGGGCCAGGATATTCTCTATGTGTTTATTCATGCGATTATCTTACATCAGACTTGAGATACATTGTGGTTATTGTTTATTGCGTTATCTTTTGGATATGATTATCTTGAAAATTGTTGTGGGAATAATTACTCTTTGGAATGGTTATTTATGGTGGGATTGACTTTACTCTAGCACTTAATTATTGTTAATGTATAAACTTGAGATCTTTGAAAATGTCATTTTTTCTTTCAAAATTTACGTATGCTATTTGTGAAATGAGACCGACCATTTTCTACGTTTTTCAAACCTTGTTAGAGTTTGGGAGGATTTTCTTACAGTGCTTAGTGCTCACCCCCTACCAATAATGTTTTTTTTTCAAATTTTGTGCTAGAGGAAGGTCTTGGCGTTGACGAGCCAGAAAATTGGGAGGTTCCACCAGAGGGGAACCTAGATCCCGAGGTGGACATCTAGAGCTATAGTTTATTTTTGTGCTAGACTAGGGAATTTATTTACAATCATGTATAGTCTAGTATTTTGTTTATTCCGCTGCTAAGTTTGAGTGTAATTCTTTTGAAATGTAAGTGTCATAACTTCGCCTATTCTTTTGGGATGATATGGTGGATATTACATGTGGTTAATGAAATTTTATTATTTGATGGGTAAATGGAATCGATGTGGTCAATGTAGTATAATTGCACAGATGTGTTTTGGTTAGAGCTCCCCGTACAAAAGAGACTTTGCCCGAATTTTGTTAAATTAATGACCCCCAATATTTGGGATGTTACATTTTGGGGCGTCATAGTTAAAATGTTAAGGTTTCAAACCTCTATTTCCTTTGCTTCCACTATGTCTTGTGCTACAAATAGCTCTACATGATGTCGAGTTAGAACAAGAGCTTGTTCTAGAGTCGTGAAGGTAGCCCTCTGTTACATGTTTCTTTTTTCTCTGAAAAGTGACTTCGACTTAAAGGAGGGTTTCTTGACCACTTTGATAAAGCTTCATGTTGGGCAGAGGTGAAAGTCAAGTTTCAATGTTATGAAATCTTATCTCTAGGGTTAGACTAGTTACAACTACCTTTCCTTTTCATCTTTGACTCTCCCAATCTAGTAGTTGCTTCAGCTTTTGCCACTCAAATTTTTTTTCTTTATTTCTCTTCAAACAAATGACATCTTCTTCTAAACTGAAATCCAAAGCTATGAGTCAAACCCAACATGTATGGACTGTTGAAAAGTTCTAGACACGATGTTGACTAAGTTCAAACTTGATCAAAGATGCTAGCATTGTTCACTAAGTAAAGGCACCATTTAGTTTCTAATTCCAACCAATTAGTATTATGATCCAGTGAACAACATTGCAAGGATAACGAAAAACAAATTGACCACAAAAGTAAAAGAATATTCTAAAACATGTGTTTAACCATAGGCCTTATATATATATATTTGGGTGGGGATACTCTCACCCCACAAATATCTATTCCCACTCCAATAAATTTTTATAATCAAACTACTAAGTCCAGCCCTTCTATACCCATCCCATTTTAACTAAGTTCACCCCATGCTATACACACCCCTTTAATAACAAGTCCACCTTCTATCTTCTTAAAATTAGGGTTTCATTAACTATTTTCTCTCATACACCCCACACGAAAGAGTTTATTCAATATGGATTTTTCTAGTGAGATATATGTTAGTATTACTTCTCAGTTTATTATTTAGGGTTTATATGTGTGTGTGTGTGTGTATATGTATTTATTCACAAAATTTTGCAACAAAAAGAAAAAATGAAGCATTGTAAATTTGTTGATTACTTATAACTGTATCTGCACATATAAATTATTTTCGTAGGTATACTCAACAAATTTGTTTGATCCAATGTGTCCTTTCAAAGAGAAGTTAAATATTGTTGCCCACACTATAGCAACACAAACTAATCCTCCTCATGTTAATCTAATGGAGGTTGTTTTGACAAAAGCTAGAATAGGCTTGGATAATGCACGGATACATAAGTAATGTAGTCATCTTACTTATCAATCCATATTGAAAAAGTCCTTTTGTGTAGAGCGTATGAGAGGAGATAGTAAATGAAACTCTAGTTATGAGAAGATAAAAGGTGGACTTGTTATTGAAGGGGTGTATATAGCATGGAGTGGTTTTATTTAAAATGGGGGTGCATATAGAAGAGGTGGACTTAGTTGTTTGAAAATAAAAAATTTAATGGGGTGTGAATGGATATTTGTGGGGTGGGAATAGCCCCACCCTATATATTTACATAGGAAAATGTAACACATCCACTGCCCTAAGTGTATACCTCAAGTCAAATTCTACAATGCCTAAAAAATAGTTGTTGGGAGTGGAAAGCAATTTAAAAGGCATCAGATCGCAACCTGAGGGTATTTATAAGGTGAAAACAACCAACCATAAAATCTAATTGCTACCTATTTTCATCGTAGTGTCCAAATGACAGTATTGGTGTCCGGACAGTGATTACTACCAATATCTCCTCCCTGTCAGAACCTCAAAATACTATTTCTGAAGATTGTCAGAATGGTGTTCTATCATCCAGATGGTGACTGGTGTCCAAACTGTGCTAGCTTCTAGCCTAGTCTTCTTATGCCATTTTGACCTACTTAGTGGTCGATTCTCAAATATTTCGTGGAATACACTTTTATATTTCTTGGTGTCTAGTTTCTAGTGTTCAAAAATCATCTTCATATGATAACAAGATAAAAATTTATGACTAGCATACTCAAGTAGTATCTAATTCCTTTTTACACACTTCCTCTAAAAAATGGTAGCTCCTAATACTTTAAAACTTCTAAAACAACTTATATCACTTATCCCTAATTCATTTTATATCACTAAAAGACATGATAGACTAATAAAATTTAGAATAAATACATGGGGGTTTACATGTTAGAAGGAAGAGGCACTAAAAATGAAAGTCAAGTCCTATAACCTGTTCTTTAGGTTGACCGCTCAAGCCATACGTAGGCCGCTCGAGGGGTCCCTAAAGCTTCTCTGTCCAATTGACAGATTAGCTATCAGCTCCACTTTTTGGACTAGGCCTGTCAACAGATTGAATTTGGGCTAGATTTTAGGTAATCTAAATTTGAATCTGTTCTAATTATCTGTTGGATATCAAAAATCTAAGACATACCTAACTCTGTTAAGAAATGAACATTTGATTTGAAAATTCAAACTGATCTAAATAAATTGGATCCCAGCAATAATCATCAAATAATCAACAATATCACAAAATTACAGCTAAATTTCAATTTAATTTCATTGATAAGTCCCTCAATCCAACAACTTCCATTCAATTTCACCTCCATTTTAGCATTAATCTACCTATTCAATGCTTGATCCCAAAAAGTACACCCCAATGCAGGTGGTCAAGAAATAATAATAACTCAGTAAGACTGAAGTCGATCCAAGGAACTTGAAATTTATAGTTAGGAAGGTAAAAAGAAAGAACTTGAATCAAAACTATTAGTTGTTGGAAATTGATATGTAATTAAAAAGGAATTCAATAAATAAAAAGAATACTTCATGGCATTGGGATTAAGGAATAATCCTATGTACGAATATCATGTTTGTGCAATCATTTATTATCTTAGTTGATGTCCTACACCAGTGTAATCAACCGGAGGATTTTACTTTGAAGAATAAAATTCAATTGAATTGAAAGTAATCAATTGATCCAAGTCATTCACAAGGTACAATGGCAACATTTATCAAATTGCAACACATCTCACAAGTAAATTCCCGATACCAAAAGTAGCTAGGAACTTGCCTAGGCCAATTCCATATCCCTTTTTCCTTATCTCCATAACCCTAGTTAATAACCTAGGTTAATGTATTCCCTTTACCCATTCCACATGACATCTAGGTAAGAAAATAAATCAAGATAGGAGAAACCCTATCTCTTGAAACGTAGAACGAAGGTAGAGCTTCAAGAATACCTCCCAAGCTCCAAAATCCTTGATTTTCACAAAATTCCCTCTTTGGATCTTCGGTGAAATCTCTCGTTCTTGGTACGTACGCGTAGCCCTCATCGCGTAGACCAACTTTAACTCTTGGTCTGACGGATTTCGACCGACGAAACTTCAGAAATCGGAGAAGGAAGCTTGAAAAATTGATTTCGACCAACGCGTGGTGTGTTGAACAAGGGTGAGAAAATATTTGATTTTTCAGATATTTTGCCCTATTTATACTTTTCAATTTCGCGGTCCACATCGCCCTGCTCGTTTATCACTTTCGGGTCCGTTTTTAACCCAAAATGACTTAATTAAATCCCGATTTTAGTTCAAATTAATTTTATTTGAACTCTTATTCAATTAGAAGGAAATTTTATAATTTTTATTTTTGGAGACCTTTAAAGTTCATTTGTCACCCAATTGTCTCGAAAAACGTGTAAAATTTGACTATCTCAAAATTCGACGAAAATTGACATGACAACTCAATTCTGCGATACGAATCTAACGGTGAAGTCTGTTGCTCTATTTGAACTCCACAGAAATATGCATTTTAAACCTACATATTAGTGACAAATTACTATTTTACCCTTTTTCAGAAAAAAGTTCAATTTTTCCCGAGTTTTACATAGGACGCATGCCTATAACATGTTCTCTAATATCTGGATGGTCCTCTCTGACTGACCGTCCATCTAGGGATGAAAAGTTGTGCTCATCATCAACTGTGTCCCCATGGTCCATTGGAAAACTCTCCCAAAAATGAGCCGTAAACCTGGGATCCCAATCCGATACTATAGATACGGGTACTCCATGCAATCGAACAATCTCTCGTATATATAATCTACAGAATTCCTCTAGTTTGATGGTTATCCACACAGCCAAAAAAGTGTGCCGACTTCGTAAGTCAGTCCACCATCACCCACACCACGTCATGTCCCCGCGATGTCGGTGGCAAGTGGGTTACAAAATCCATCATGACATACTCTCACTTCCATTCAGCCACCTCCAAGGGCTGGAGCAACCCTACTTGCCTCTGGTGCTCAGCCTTGACCTGCTGACACGTAAGACATCGTCTGACAAAATTTTCAACGTGTCCCTACATTCCACTCCAATAATACTGGCGATGAAGATCATGGTACATCTTCATGCCACCTGGATGCACAGCAAATCAGGAGCAATGGAACTCCTAAGGATCTTCTCTCTTAGATTCGCTAACTGGGGAACCATAACCCTTCCCCTATATTGAAGACTGTCATCCGAGTGAATGGTGACCCAACCCTCTTCATCGGTACCTGCCTGCACTCGGTCCCTGATGGATAATAATTTGGGTCCTATCCTTGGGATTCGATCACTCTGCTTAGTAGGGAGGGTGTAGCCACCAAGCTCCCTAAAACACCCTGAACCTGATCCTTGTAGTGTAGCCCAAACTGTCCCACAGTCTCGAGTATCTGCCATTCACAGGAAGCCACACTAGCCATAACTCCCCGTAACTTCCGGCTAAGTGCATCAGCCACCATGTTTGCCTTACCATGATGGTAATGCAAAGTGAAGTCGTAGTCCTCCAGGTTCTCCATCTACCTACGCTGCCTCATGTTGAGGTCTCACTGAGTGAAGATATACTTCAGACTCTTATGATCCGAAAATACCTCAAACTGCTCCCCATATAGATAGTGGCGCCAAGCCTTCAAGGCAAAGACAATGGCCGCCAACTCCATGTCATGTGTAGGGTAATTCTGTTCGTGGTTCTTTAACTACCGAGAACAATAAGCCACCGCCCTCCTAGATTGCATCAAAACACAACCAAGTCCATCTCTAGAGGTATCACAGTACACAGTGTACATCTGTCCCCTCTTCGAGAATATTAAAATAAGAGCTGAAGTAAGCCTCCTCTTTAACTCCTGGAATTCCTTCTCGCACAATTCATTCCACTCAAACTTGACCTCCTTCTGGGTCAATCTCGTTAAAGGTGCCGCTAATTGGGAGAAGTCCTCGATGAATCTCTGGTAATACCCTGCCAATCCCAAGAAACTGTGTATCTCAAAGACTGACTTCGACTTCTCCCAATTCTTAACCGCCTCAACCTTCTCCGAGTCCACAAATACACCTTGAAGCCGACACCATGTGTCCCAAAAACTTTACCTCCGTAAGCCAAAATTCACACTTGGTGTACAACAGGTGATCTCTCAACGTCTGGAGAACAATCCTCAAGTGACGCTCATGCTCCTCCTCAAACTTAGAGTAGATCAGGATGTCGTCAACAATTACTACAAAGAATTGATCTAAATAGGATTGGAACACCCTACGCATGAGATCCATGAATGCCACCGGGGTATTCATTAATTCAAATGGCATCATAGTGAACTCGAAATGTCCATACCACATTTTGAACGCCGTCTTAGGGATATTTATCTCCCTAATCCTCAACTGATGGTAGCCGGTGCGAAGATCTATCTTGGAGTAGACCCGCATTCCCATCAGCTGATCAAACAAGTCATCGATCCTCGGTAAAGGGTACTTATTCTTGATAGTAACCTGATTCAACTGCCAATAGTCTATACACAATCAAAGGCTCTTGTCCTTCTTCTTAGCAAACAATACCAGAGCCCCCATGGTGAAGTGCTCGGTCTAATAAAGCCCTTGTCCAACAATTCTTGCAATTGGACCTTGAGTTCTTATAACTCAGTTGGTGTCATCCAATGTGGAGTTATAGAAACGGGCGATGTACCAAGATGTAACTCAGTGCTAAAGTCTGCATCCCTATGAGGAGGTAATCTCAGTAGTTCATCCAAAAAAATATCCTCATACTCACACATATCCCAAGGTAGACCCAACTTCTGTCGCACCTTATCCTCCAGGGTAAGGCTCGCAAGCCAACCCATCAACTGCCCCTGCTAACAGAAGTCATACACGGATTGGGGCAAAGCTTCAAGCTTTTCCCCTGAAATTTGAAACAAACACCATCTGGTGTGTAAGCAGTTACTCTTTTCTGATCACAGTCAATGACGACCCGATGTGCCGCCAACCAATCCATCCTGAGGATAACATCGAACTGTGATATGTCCATGACCCTAAGGTCCACGGTGAGTAGAATCTCTGAGATCTCTAACTCACAACCCCAACATATTTGGTCAACACACACCCTAGCTCCTATGGGTGAATTCACATACAACGGTTCTTCCAAGGTCTCAACCACTAAGCCCAAATCTTTCACACATGATGCAGCAATAAAATAATGAGATGCACCAGATTCAAATAATACCTTTACCCATAAGCGAGAGAGTAAAAATGTACCATGAATAATCGACTAATCTATTGGCCCAATCTGAGGCATAATGGCGTAGACACGCTCCTGGGTCCCTGAAGTCCTAGCTTGTGAGCCCTGTCCTTGACCTCGACCTCGACCCATGCCCTGGCCTGATTGCAGAGTCTTCGCTCGTGAAGTGGTAAAGGCCTGAGTAGCACATTGGAATTGATACTGGTTTCCCTAGCCCATGGTAGGGTAGGGAGGAACAAAATATGTTTGTGCGTGCCCCACTGACTACTGGGACTAAGATGACCCGTAGCTTTGGGATCCCTTCCTCTGAGGGCAATGCCGCTTCATATAACCCGACTGGTGGAAATGAAAACATATTCATTGACCTGCCTGATATGTTGTCCTCAGGCTTCCCCCGCCCTGAGAGGATCGACCTTGGCCTTGGCCTTGATAGCCACGACCCTGACCTTGTTATCCTTGCGGAGTCAAAGTCCTTTACCTCTTCCCCAAACTAGAAGAAGAGGATTGACCCTCCTTCTTGTCCTTAGCACCCGAGTCCCGGATGCTCCTTGCGTCATCAACCTCTCTCTCATTGGCCATAGCTGTCTCGACCATCGAGTCCAAATCTTGCAAACGGAGGCCCACAATTTTTCTCCAGATGGATAATTTCAAACCATCCTTAAACTTCCTCACCTTGTCCATATCCTGGTCACGTAATCATCAGTAAAATGGGTTAATTCGGTGAACTTAGCCACATACTCCATCACCTTCATCGTCCCTTGTTTCAAATCCAAGAATTCTTGGGCCTTTGCATGTCGAGCAACCGCTGGGAAGTATTTACCCATAAAGAGCTCCTGGAACTCTCCCCATGTCATTAACCCTAAGTTCCTTGAGTCTTTTATCCAATCCCACCACAATTGGGCTTCTCCCTCTAGTTGGAATGCAGCTAGTCTTATCCTTGTGGCATCGGAGGTGATCTCCATTTCCTCTAAAATCTTGCCAACTTGCCAGAACCAATGGTCGGCCACTATCGAATTTGCCCCTCCCGTGAATATTGGAGAATTTTGCGCCTTAAACTTTTGAAGGTTACTCATGCCTCCTTGGCCCACATTTGCACTAGCCTATGCAATGGTAGCAGCCGCAGTACCAATAGCCTCTATGAAGGCTTGCTGGTCAATAACCGATGGTGGTTGATTATTGTTCCGCCCACCTCCTCAACATCCTCTTCCTCTACTAGTCATCTACACACATATCAGATAACAATAGAGCACTAATTTAGTATCCCAAAGTAGGGACCAAAATTTGAAATCTCGAGATTCATCTCCTTGTCTCCCTAGTAGAGCTTATGCCCCCCACTAGTAGACATCTACACCTTAAACTATCCCGTTCCTTTGTTTTTCGACCCCCAAGGTCATGTTTTCTAACCCTACTGTCTCTTTTTCATATACATTTTACCATGTATATACTTCACATAACATGTAGCACATATAACATAGCAATAGCAATTTAAGCACACAACATGTAGTGCACAATGAATACAATGGTCTAGACCCATGCCCTATCAAGCCCTAAGTCAATCGTTTACCTATGATTTAACACCAAGCTGTGACACGCCTAAAATCAGGGGTTATTTTTCAACCATTGACCACCAGTCAACCCGTGGAAGTACCCGTGATTGTCGCACAACCCGACATCACGTTAATTGCATCCCCTTAATGGGGATCATCACCCACTCATGTAACCCGTGTACATTTTATCATTTGACCCATCCAAGGTCCAATATACCACAATTTAACTCATTTAATACCCATTTATACCCTTACGACCAAAGAACCCATAGTCCAAAAGCATGGCAAAACAGTTTTAAAATTTCAAGTTTTTGGAAGGTCTACCGGTAGGGTGAGCTTACTGGAAAATTCCTACTAGTAGGGTATATCGGTAAGGTTTGCCTACTAAAAAATTTCTACCGGTAGGGTTTGCCTACTTGACAAAGTTGTACCGATAGGCTGTACCAATAGGCTTTGTCCAGTTTTGCCTATTTCATCCATTTTTCCTTCCAATTCATTTCAACCTATCCCCTTTCCATCCAACACATGTGTAATGACAATTTTCATATAACACAAGGTCCATACAATTTTGATTACATTAATTTACATGCCAAACAAAATTTTCATAATAATTTACAAAACACTCAAAATAAAGCCACATCATGGCTTTCTTCATCCTTGAGGTCCCATGTGAGGGCCTTCCTCCAGCGTGTATCCCGCACCTGAAATATTTTTTCGTATAGGGTGAGCCACGCCTAGTAGAGTATCTTCTACAAAGGATACTTCCCAACCTAAGTGCATATGCAATGCTCACATGCAACATTTAACAAGCAACAACATCCCAAACAAGAACATACTATTCAATGTTGGAATTTAGCATGTCATGCCATGAAATGAGATGAAACTCACTCATGCCCTTTAACCCGAGCCCTCACCGGCTCTTTTCCCCCTATGCAATGCCATGGGTATAAAATTGGGCTTTCCAAGCCCCCGCCATTGGTGTTACACACCCAATGACTATTTTCAAGAAATTTTCGGGTCTTTCTTGGGGTGGTATTTATGAACTTACCCAACGACACCTAACGAACATGAATTTTATGGACTCTTATACCAATGGAGTGCGTATTCGATCATCGGGTCTCTCACCCGAGGGATAGTCTAGCCCTTATTGCAAACCTCGGCCCAAATCTTTTTTTCATGTAACCTTGCGACTCAGTCAGATCTTCGATTCAACTTTCTCGAGCCCACCCATCATCCACCTACGTGATGTGTGATGTCAACCATGTGCACTCACACCCACACTCATGTCCATGGATGTGGTTCTTCTGTGCAAATGCAATGTAATGCACCATTGCTTATCAATGTTATGACCATATGTAATGAATGTCATATGAGCAAGTTTAACCACATATCTACGTGTTCCATGACCAATTATATCATATGCATATAATCACCAAACTTCATCACAATGTTAATATATCAATAAACATATATCAACATTTCATATCTAACAACCATTCACAAGCATGTTATCACATAATATATGTCAATAACACACTTCATTCACCAAGGCATAATTTAAACATATAACATGCCCATAAATACAGATTTCCATGTAATCACACAAGTAATTACCACATGCCAATTCCATGCTAGGAATTTATTTTAAACCATTTCTATATCCATTTTCATGCCCCCTTTTATCAATTTTACAAACATAGGTAAGTGATATATATTTCTATCAACCTACCCATTTTAATTTCACAAACATAGGTAAGTGATAAATATTTCTACCAACCTATCCATTTCATCAATTTCACAAAGATAGGCTAGTGATATATATTTCTATCAACCTACCCATTACAATTAAACACCCTAGGTTGTAAAATAAACCCAAGTAGGAAGGAGCCCTACCTCTTGAAATGTGAAATCAG
Source organism: Ilex paraguariensis (assembly GCA_963454935.2). Lineage (NCBI taxonomy): Eukaryota > Viridiplantae > Streptophyta > Magnoliopsida > Aquifoliales > Aquifoliaceae > Ilex > Ilex paraguariensis. The sequence continues at coordinate 165,239 of CAUOFW020000425.1, forward strand.
CGTAGAAGACCTTCAAGAATTTCAATTAAGCTCAAACCCTTGATTTCCTCAAGCCCCATTTTTGGAGCTTCGGTGAACTCTTTGATTTTTGGTATGGTCTTGTAGCCCATGTCGAGGAGAACGACTTTCCCTCTTGGCTCGTGTTGATTTGAGTACCACAAGGTCGTAGATCGTTGAGAAAACTGGAAAAATCGTCATCTTTTTTCCCTCTCTTCTTCTTTCGGGTAATGACTGAACAATTTGGGGGAAGAAAATCTGATTTTCTTCCCCTTTTTATAGTTCCCCAATGCTTGGTCCATAATTCGCCACACGACCCTATTTTTCTCGAGTTTGTTTCTGTCCCGAAACGATTAAATTTTGTCTCGGTTCAATTTTAAAATATTTTTATTTTAACTTACCTTAAATTCTAACTTTTAAAATTTTATTAAAAATCTCGTTTTTGAGTCACCCGAGATTCGACCGTCTTGTAAAACGCAAAAAATTCGACTATCTCCAAATATGATGAAATTTGACGGGATAACTAGATTTCGCGAGACGAATCCAATGGTGAGGTCTGTTTCATCATCTAAGTTCTAAAAAAATTTAGGTTTGCAACCCATACCGTAGTGACAAATTTACCGTTTTGTCCTTATTGTAAAAAGTTTAAATTTACCTGAGTTTTACAAAAGTTATTTCATTTTTATGCATACTTCATTTTTTGGATTATATGTGAGTATATTTCATTTTGTGAACAAGATTTGATCTTGCATATACACATGGAAAGCATACCAAGATAACCAATATGTGATTCATTGTTAAGAGAAACCCTGAGTGAGTTTTGCATCGAAGCTGAATTTGGATACCCAAGTGAATGAGAATTCCATTGGGTAAATATTTAAATTACATGTTCATTTCACACACACACGAGTTTGAAAATGAATGTGCAGGTGCATACTCTAGAATAGCATGTTAAGCCATAGTGATGCTCATGTGTGCTTGATTCGGGTATTTGTGCAATGTCGCCATGCAACCCTAGGCTTGAAGGATGGGGAAATATTGCTCAACTTTTGATATTTGATCAGATTTAGGAATGCCCCTGTCATTTGAATCTATGTTTTACATTTTAGGTATTCATTTTGGTAGTTAAACTTAGAAATCCATGTCTTGTATTTTGAAAATATCAAAATTTTAAATCATATTGCAATTTCAGAAATGACTTTGGGCATGATCACTCAATTGTGGTTCACATATGTGGTTCAAGTTTTTTGTAGAGTAGAAGTCATAGATAGGTTGTTAGAATGTCTAGGAGTTGAGATAAGTTGTGTTGGATGTGAGATTTGGAGCATAGGAAAGGTTTTGCAACAAAGGGAAAACCTTCCGGAAGGTTTAGTTATAAACCTTCCGTAAGGTCTTGTCCAGAGTGCAAAATCTTACGGAAGGTTTGCATCGACATTTTGGAAGGTTTTCACTACTAGACAACTTTTGCCCCAGTAGTGAGCAAAACCTTCCGAAAGGTTTTCATCGACCTTCTGGAAGGTCTTGGCCATAATGCTAAAAATGAGTGTTTAAGTTTAGATTTTTTGAAAAAGCCTTCAAATTTCCCTCAAATCTCAAGCTCCAAAACTCTTTTTTCTCCCTCTACTCTCTTCCAACCTTAAAAGAACAATCACCCACCCATCAAAACTCCTAATCTCTACACCTAGGGTTGAGTTTTACTTGGATTTCACTAAGATTGGTGGATTGCTCACTAAACCCTAGGTTTCTCAATTTCCCCAAATTCTCTTTGATCTTCCCCATAAACCTTGAACTCCATTGCAATAGCCTACACGGGTAGGATGTCCCTAGATGTTTTTGAGCCCATTGAGAGGCTATTCTTGGTGTTTTTGACATTCTTTGGCTGGGGGCACTATAAATCTTCATGGCTTGCACCAAGCGCACGAGGTCGGAGTCCCCTCTACCCGCGGACACGAGCTCCCGCAAGAGGAGATGGAGGGCCTAAGTAGCAGGGATAGGGAGGAATGGAGAATAAAATCAAGACATGATGCTCGCAAGCAAAGGATAGATGAGAAAAATGTGACTTGTGAGTGGTTTGTGGACAAGGTTACCCTTGGGCCAACTAATGAAGTGGTGAGGGTCATTGAGGGACATGGATTGGGAATCTGGTTTAAGCTGGTTAACGGCTATAACTTGGAGTTATGTAAGGAATTCTATAGGAAATTGATGGTGTTGGGCGGGCATGGTTCGATCCTTAGGATAAATGTGAGGGGAAAGACCTTTGATATGACCCCTGATTTGATTGCCACTGCGATGAAGTATTAGAGGCCGCCCCCAACACCCCAGTGTACCCACACAATGTCAGAGGGATTAAGACCCTGTCTGAGTATGTCCAACTCACCAACGAGTAACCAACCAAATTCAAGGGGACAACTCTAGTCGGGGGCCTCAAGTACTCCTACGGGGTCATAAACAAAGTCCTCCACTACAATTTGATGCCCATGGGTTCTGAGAAGAGCCCGAATGTGGAGAAGCTAGCCTTACTCCACTCTTTTATGACAGGGACAGTGTTTGATGTGGCACTTTTGATTTGGCTGCAAAGCTGAAGGCAATTCTCCCCTTCGGCAATCTCGTCACTCGAATGTGTTCCCACAAGAATATCAAGGCCTACACACATGATACGCTGCTACCCCCTAAGACTGGTGCCATTAGGAATTCAAGCAGCAGTAAGAGAGCAGCGAGGACTAGGGGTGAGAGAGCCAGTACCTCGGGACCTGAGCCACCTCTGGCTGGGCCATCCTCTTCTAATCCTACCACTTCTGCCCTAGCCTGCACTATGTCATAGGTTATGGATGCCTTGGAGTCTACGATGTATGGGCTATTGATGATGTGGACTAGGCTATTTTAGCATACTTTTCCAGGTGAGCCCATTCTCGGTGGACCTCCACCCCCTCCAACTACTGGACCATCTACCTCCGCTCCTATGACTTCTATAGTCGTTAAGGTGAGAGGCTCTGATAATGACGATTTCAATGACAAGGAGGATAGCGGTGATGGGAGGGATGATGATGAGGATGTTGGAGAGGATGATGGAGATGAGGATGACGAGTAGTTGTGTCGTCGTGTTATTTTTGTTGTTTTCTTTTGATTTTAGGTTGTACACAGTTAGGGTTAGTTTATCAGCCTAATAGAAGTGTCTTCAAAAGATGTTTGGTCATTTTGTTTTTGAAACTCTAACCCATTGTATTGAACTTTTGTGAATGATCAATGAAAAATACCACATTTGTTTCATTTTATAAGTGCCCAAGTCCATTTCTTTAATTGCATTGTGATTTTTGCATTTTGTGTGTTTGGTGATTTACTTGTGTGAATAGGTTGTGGCAGTTTCATTTCTTATAGTTTGAAATGAAGTTTTCTAGGGACTAGCAAAAATCAAGTAGGGGGTGTGATTAGCAGAAAATATTGCATATATTGTATGTTGTTATACCCTTTTATACTTGCTTTTGTTGTGAATTTGGGGTTTAATCTAACTTTTAATGAAGTTTTGTGAGAATGTAGGTGAAGAGTTGTGAATGGCTTGAGTTAAGCCCTCATCTACTAACAAAGTCAACGACGTGTCTTTTCATCCCGCTCCAATAATATTGGAGGTGAAGATCATGGTACATCTTCGTGCCACCTGGATGCATAATAAAATGGGAGCAATGGAACTCCCTAAGGATATCCTCTCTCAGATTCATAGACTGGAGAACCATAACCCTTCCCCTATATCGAAAATTGCCATCGGCATGAATGATCCAAACCTCATCACTTGTACCCAACTGTACCCGTTCCTTAATGGACAATATCTTTGTGTCCTACCCCTGGGACTCGATCACCCTACTTAGTAAGGAAGGCATAGCCACAAACTTCCCAAAGTTCCCTAAGCCTGATCCTCGTAGTATAGTCTGAACTATCCCACAACCTCGAGCTTCGGATTCTCAGGAAGCTATACTAGCCTATACTCCTCATGACTTCCCATTGAGTGCATCAGCCACCATATTTATCTTACTAAGGTGGTACTGCAAAGGAAGTCATAATCCTCCAAGTACTCTATCCACCTGCACTGCCTCATATTGAGTTTCCACTGTGTGAAGATGTACTTCAAACCCTTGTGGTCTGAAAACACCTCGAACTGCTCTCCCGTACAAATATTAGTGCAATGCCTTCAAGGCAAAGACAACGGACGTCAACTCCATGTCATGTGTGGTGTAGTTCAGCTCGTGGCTTTCAACTGTTATGAATCATAAGCTACCACCCTCTGGGACTGCATCAATATACATCCAGTCCGTCCTTTGAGGCATCATAGTATACTGTGTACCTCTATCCCCTCTCCGAAACTATCAAAATAGGAGTTGAAACAAGCCTCCACTTCAACTCCTACAACGATTCATCCCACTAAAACTTGATCTCTTTCCTAATCAACCTCATAATTGGTGCAGCTATTTAGGAAAAGTCCTCAATAAACCTCCGTTGGTTTCCTGCCAATCCCGAAGACTGACTTCGGCCTCTCCCAATCCATCACCGCCTTAATCTGCTTTAGGTTAACTGACACACCCAAAGCTGACACCACGTGTCCTAAAAATTTTGCTTCCGTCAGCCAAAATTCATACTTACTAAACTTAGTGTATAACTGTTGGTCTCTAAAGGTTTGAAGAACAATCCTCAAGTGACCATCATGCTCCTCCTCAAACTTGGAGTAGATTAGGATGTCATCAATAAAGACCATGATAAACTAATCTAAGTAGGGTTAGAAAACCCTACGCATGAGATCTATGAATGTTGTAGGGGCATTTGTCAACCCAAAAGGCATCACAGCAAACTCAAAATGTCCATACCGCATCCTAAATGCCATCTTTGGAAAATCGGCCTCCCTAATCCTCAACTGATGGTATCCCGTGCATAGATCTATTTTGGAGTTGACCCATGCCCCTCTCAGTTGATCAAAAAGATCATCACATGTAGCAATGGGTACCTGTTCTTTATGGTGACCCGATTCAATTGTCGATAGTCTATACAAAGTCTAAAGGTCTTGTCCTTTTTCTTGGCGAATAACACTAGAGCGCCCTAATTTGAGGTACCCAGTCAAATGAAACCTTTGTCCAACAATTCTTGTAATTGGACCTTGAGTTCTTGCAACTCTGTAGGTGTTATTTTGTGCAGGGTCATAGACATAGGGGATGCGCCAGGTTGTAACTCAACGAAAAAGTCTACATCCCGATGTGGAGGTAATCCCGACTCATCCAAAAAAATGTCCACATATTTTCAAATTACCCAAGGTAGACCCAACTCCTGTCTTGCCTCATCTTCAAGTGTAAGGCTTGCAAGCCAATCCATCAACTGCTCATGCCAATGGGAATCATATACGGCCTTGGGTAAGCCTCGTGTTTTTCTCCCTAAAACTTGAAACAGACACTCTCTAGTGTATAAGTAGTGAGTCTCTTCCAATCATAGTCGATAATGACCTAGTGTGCCGCCAACCAATCTATCTTAAGGATAACATCAAACTCCGACATGTCCCTGATCCTAAGTCCATAGTGAGTAAAATTTTTGAGATATTTAGCTCACACCCATGCCATATCTGATCAATGCAAAACCTGGCTCATAGTAGAGAACTCACATGTAATGGCTCTTCTAAGGTCTCAATCTCTAAGCCCAAGTCTTTAACACATGATGCTGTTGTGAAGGAATGAGATGCACCTGAATCAAATAATACCCTTGTCCATAAGTGAGAGACTAATCTACAGGCTCAGTTTAAATAGTGACAGCATGGGCTCGCCCTTGAATCCCTGAAATACCAGCCTATGAGCCCTATCCTCGGCCTCGGCCCAAACTCTGGCCCATATAGTCTATTTGTGGAGTCCCCACTCGTGAAATAGAATTGATTGCCCTGACCCATGGGAGGATAAAAAGGAGTGAAAAATGTCTGTGGATGCCCCAGCCACAATTGGGACTAAGATGTCCTGTAGCTCTGGGATCCCTGCCTCTAAGTACAATCCCGCTTCAAGTGGCTCGATTGGTGGCATATGTAACAAGTCCTCTAGCCAGCTTGATAAGAGGCCCTGAAATTTCTCCCACCTTGGGAGGATTGACCTTGATCTTGGCCTTGATAGCCTTGACCATATCCCTGAGGTCCTTATGGAGTAGAAGTGTTCTTCCCCAAACTAGTAAAGGAGGACTGACCCTCTTCTTCTTGTCCTTAGCACGCACCTCCTGGATGCTCTTAGGGTATTTCACTTCCCTCTCAATGGGCATGGTCGTCTCAATAATGGAGTCTAAGTTTTATAGGCGGTGGCCCACAATCTTGCCCAGGATTGACAACTTCAAGCCATCCTCGAACCTCCTCACTTTGGCCAAGTTTGTGGCCACGTAATCATCGAAAAAATGGACTAGCTCAGTGAACTTAGCCACGTATTCCATCACTGTCATAATCCCTTACTTTAAATCCAAGAAATCCCAAGCTAGTTGAACCCTCTAAAACAACAGTGATTCCTTCAACAACAACAATTCTAGATTCTCTTGCTACATATCTTGAATCACCTTTGTTGTATTCTTTCCCTGCCAATTTCATTTAGACATACAATCAAAATTTTTACATAATCCGATAGAGTATTAGTGGTTGTAGCCTGGATGAAAGTTAAAGTAGAAGGAGAACTTACAAACTTCTGTGAGGTAACAGGGAGTCTTCTCCTTAAAAAATTCTGGAGAGAAGACAAAATAATCCTGAAGGATCATGTGGGTCAGGCTTGTCTTGTCTACTTGTTGGAACTAATGGTCAACTATCATCGGATCTACACCTCCCATGAAATTTGGTGGCTTGTGTGCCTTGAAACCCTAGAGGTTCTTTGAGCCTCCTTGACCTATGTTAGCACTAGCTTGTGCAAAGGTAGTAGTCATAGTGCCAATAGTCTCCATGAAGGCTTGTTGATCAAAGGTTGGTGGCGGATGGTGATTGTTTCGCCCACCCCATCGACCATTTCGGTGTTCTCTTCCTCTACTTGCTATCTACACACACGTAAGATAACATAGAACACCAACTTAGTATCCCAAAGTCAGGGATCAAAGTCAAACCATTGAAAACTTTCATCTTGTTTCACTAGTAGGAGGTATGTCACCAACTAGCAGACACCCTAACCATGTACTTTTCTGTTCTTTTTTTTTTAACACCAAGGTTATGTTCTATAACCCTAGTGTCTCATTTTCATACACATAGAATCATGCTTATAATCACATATCACATAACATGTAACATTTAACACATTTAACATGCAATGCACAATGGATGCAATGACCTATACCATGCCCCGCAAGCCCTAGGTAAATTGGGAACCTTGGCTCTAATACCAAGCTATGACACCCCAAATTCGGGGGTCCTTTCTCAACCTGTTGATCACTCATCAACCCACGAAAGTACATGTGTATGCCAAATAACCCGACACCAAGTCATTATATCCCCTTTGCTTGGATAGTAATCACAACAGTGTTTGGGCGTAGTCTCCTTTGTTCCAGAGCACTACCCAACGTGTAACCTGTACAAATATTCGCCACATGACCATTTAAAGGTCCAAACCCCAGTAATTTGGGCTTATTATTATCCATTTCCATTTTCCATAGGGTTCATTCATAGAGTGAATGCCCCTCAGTGTCACATTTTTTTAATTTCAAGTTTTGGGAAGAGGTACCGGTACCTCGTATAAGTGGTACCGGTACTTGGGCCTTCTATTCACCGGGTACTAGTACCTTGGCCCACTTTTTTCTGGTTCCTGTATTTGCTAGGTACCGGTTGTTATGTTATGTGGTACCGGTACTTAGGCCCACTGTTTGCTTAGTACCAGTACCTAAAGTGCCTTGGTATCGATACTTAAGCTCACTGTCCTTTGGGGTATCGGTACTTGGTGCCTAGGTACCATATCTAACCCCATTGGAATCCAATCACTGGTGCCTACAGGTTTAGGTATCGGTACCTTGGTCATCCAACAACATGGTACCGATACTTAATCACTTAGGTACTGGTCACTAATCTCAAATTTTCCCAAATCCTCAACCTTTAACTAGCCAATTTCTTCTCATATGCATTCATTCATTCATTTACACAAATTCCAGTCCATAAGAGTTCATTACAAGACCCTTTACACAATTTTGTGAGTTCATTACAAATTACATAATTGATTACAAAAATGTAATTTAAAAGCCACATTCCGGCTTCTTCATCAACAAGGGCCCAAGTAAAGGCCGCCCACCGTGTTTGTCCAACACCTGAAATTTTGTTCCCTTAAAGTATGAGTCACGCTCAATAGGGTATCTCCTAAGGAGGCTACTCCCCAACCTAGATGCATATGAAATGTTCACATGCTATTCATCATAGAAATCATTCATTCAAGAATATGCAATTCATAAATGAAGTTTACAATGTCATGTCATTTCATGAGATGATACTCACATATGCTATGCAACCCAACCCCTCTACTGGCTCCCATAACATATGCAATGTCATGCATATGCTTCTGGGCATTCCAAGCTCCCACCATTGATGTTAAAAATCCAATGACCATTTTATAAAATCCTTGGGTCTTTCTTAGGGTGGGTATTTATGGACTTCCACCATTGGATAACCAAACAACACAGCATCTATGGACTTCCACCAACGGCTCCGCATATACTGACACACTTTATGGGCTCTATACCAATGGGAGTGCATATTTGTAGTTTTCTGGGACTTTCACCCGAGGGAGGATTTAGCCCTTCTTGCTAACCTCGACCCTTGTTTTCAATGTAACTCGTGTGACTTAGTTGAACCTAAGTCCAACCTTTCCAACCCCAATTATCAACCCACCAAGGATAGTGTTAGATCCAAAAACATGCGCACACACATCCACACTCATGTCAAATGCCCACTAATGTGATGCTACTTGTGCATATGAAAATATAATATACAATTGAAATTACAATACCATGTTTATCATATCATGAGCATATTATGAACAACTTCAATGTCTAACAACAATTTCCAATTTCTTAATTGTCAATTATATCACACGCATATAATCACAATCCCCAACATCATCAATTATGTTATATCATTTTCAACATACTTAATCATTCAAGGCATGTTGTCAAACACCTAGGAGGCACAATATTATGTAAACAAAGTATGCCCAATTCACCACATTGTTCATGAAATTTCAAAGCAAGCAATTTCATCAAACTCATTCATACAAGAAATGGTTCAAACCCATTCTTTTACAATTTCCATATTCTATAACCCTAGGTATGTGTTATACATGAAACTTCATCTCTAACACCCTACTCATTTCATATATCAACCCTAGGTTGAAAATAAATCTAATTAGAAAAAGAACCCTACCTCTTGAAGTATATTACCGCGTAGAAGAAACTCCAAAAAACCCAAATCAATCTCCCAAGCTTTGATCCCAAAATCATGTCTCTTATTGCATATGCGTAGCTTTCATCGTGTAGAGCAACCTTTGTTCTTGACCCAAAGGAATCCGATGGTCGAATTGCCGTAGATTAGAAGGAAAAGTGAAGGTGAACCCTTGGTTTTATTTTCTCTCTTCTCTCTCTCTCTCTCTCTCCCTTTCCCTTTTCCTTTCCAGAATGGCTGAAGCAAAATGGGGAGAAAAATCTGATTTATCTCCCCTTTTATACCCCTCAACTGCTTGGCCAAAAGCGCGCCACACGTCCTTCTTTTGATTGGTATGATTTGATCCTAAATCAATTAAATCTAGTCCTAATTTAAGTTCAATATACTTTATTTGAGCTAACTTCAAATTATTTTCTGAGTTTAGCAATTAAATTTCGATCACGTACATTTTAGTCGCACGACGTCTGATTGCATCGTAAAACGCAAAAAATCCAACTATCTTGGAATTCAACAAAAATTAACTGGATAGTTAAGTTTCGCTAGATAAATCCAACAGTGGGGCCCGTTTCATCATCCAAATTCTAAAAAAATTTAGATTTTCAACCCGTACTATAATGGCTAATTACCATTTTGGCCTTTCAATAAAATTTTAAATTTTCTGGGTTACATATATATATACATGCACTTTTTCTAGCATATACATATATATACAATACATATATACAAGCACCTTATATACATGCACCTTTCCTAGCATATACATATATATACAAGCGCCTTTTCTAGCATATACAATATAAAAGCACTTTATATATGCACCTTTCCTAGCATATACATATATATACAATACATATATATAAGCAACTTTTCTAGCATATACAATGTATATGTATGTATATATATATACACTTATATGCATATACCCACCTTTCTTTTGTATGCATATTTATACATAGTCATGTATACATATATCCAAAATATTGATAACCCATTAAATTCGTATTTTGGACCCTTAATCCACTCCTTGTATATACTAACACATTTTATTTTAATAACAATAAATTAATGTCACATACTTGCCACCCAATTAATTCCACATGCGTTAACGTACATAAAATAATAAAGTCATCACATGTGAACATTTAGATTTAATTTTTTACACTTAAATAAAACAATTTCCACTATAATCATTATTTATACTTTATATTTGAATATTAAAATATTCATTGTTCAAGTTCAAGTCTCATATCATTTCTCAAATATTGGTTGTCAATCTTATGAATGCATGCACATGTGAATATGTGTATTACAAATATTATACATTTGTCATGCGTGTTCAGGTCTTACATATACATTCCAACACAGTTCGAAAACGAGAAGGAGAAACCAACCAAGCAGCATGCTAATTTCTGCACCGATCATGTAACCTCCTAATTGGTCTTTACCTTTTTAACTCATGTGTGATGTTAGTGATTATGTTGTAGAAGTTGTGTTGTGACCTTGAATGATGCACAAATGAACTATTTTAGAATAGAAAAGGAATTGCTTGCATTAGTGTTTGCTTTACATAAATTCAGGTCATATCTAGTTAGATCCTCAATTGTTGTTTTGACTAACATGCAGCCTTGAAGTACTTGCTTGCAAACAAGCATGCCAAGCCACGCCTTCTCCAATGGATACTCTTACTCCAGGAATTGCTTTCATTATCAAGGACACAAAAGGAGTAGAAAATGTGGTGGCTGATAATCTTTCTAAGCTAAACTATGACACAAAAAAGGAACCTTTGTCAATCAAAGAAACTTTTCCTGATGAGCAACTTCTTGTCATGTCTGACGTACCATGGTATGCGGATATTGCCAATTATTTGGCCACATGAACCATTCATTCTCACTACACTTTAACTGATGACTTGATTAAATCATACACCTAAGTATAAGTGGTCAAATTACAGTATTACTCGGTTAAGTCTGAGGTCTAACCCACGGGGAGCTAACTGTTGGAATTCAAATGGAAAAGGTAAGATTGTTGTTAATGTAGTGTGCCTAACAACAGCTTGTGGTGTGAACTTAAAATTTCCAAATAAATACTTAAACTAAACTTTTGAAAATAGTAATTGAAAAAAGCCACTATGTAGTTTGAGAATCCAACATGCATTTTATTGCTTGACTACGAAAATGTCACCTTACAACAATTAACTGCCATATTACTAGAAAGTTAACTGGTAGGTTTGATGTATAAACTAAACCATATCATAACAACTAATTAGGTTAGCCAGAAGGTCTATGCACCGTACAAAAACCAAATAACCCTAGTAAACTGAAGGTGAACCATTCAAAAAGTTTACTTTAGCTATTCGATAGGCAGGCTTGATGATTTAATGAAGACAAAGTTCCAAATTATGCAATGAATCAAAAGCATTGGCTATGACAAGGTTTAACCCATCTATAACCAATCTCCCGACTATTACATAAAACCCAACTACGTGCATCATTGTATTGTTCATGAAATATGTAATAACTTATAGATAGACTGGTATATAGAAAAAGCTTAGCTCGGTTCTTGTAACCATGAGCATATAGTAATATGACACCGAACAAAAATAATAATAACCATCCCTAATTAAGGGAGGTATACACAGTAGTGCATAGGTAAAAAATCGGCATTTCCATAACACAAATAATATTATAGATGTCTTCACCTTTCACGAAAGAGTATAACCGGACTACTCACACTTCATTGCTATAGATGGGCAAGAAAGGTGAGGTAATCTTATTACAATGTAGCAAAAACAAAGGCAAGAAATCCTTCCCCGAGGAATAGTTGAAACACCCTCACTCTTACTACTAGCTAGGGCACAAAAATGATAGAGGTTCAACCCTCCAAGTAAAAAGGACGTAAAAGAAATGTAGAAGTAGAGAGATTCTAGCTTATGGAGTGTTTGAGGGCAAGGTTTCTTCTTTACTGGCTCTAGATTTATTCTCTAGCAAACTTCCTCTCAAATGATTGAGGTAGGCTATTTATAGGCCTCGTGAAGGAGTTCCAAGGGCAGCAGACACCCAAGCTGGCCAATCCCGTCCCTCCGTTGCCTTTTTAGACCAATGGGAAAAGAGAAAGTTCAAAGGCGGTTTAGCTACTATACAGACAAAACCACCATTATCTGGACGGTGCTGATTCTCTGGTTTTGGTGGTGGGATGGAGATGGTCTTTGCTGAAATTGCTTTTGCCTCCCTCCTTTATTTGCCTTTTGTGCTTTGATCCCTCCAAGTTCTTGTAATTGCATGTGAAACCCTTCAAGATACAAGAATTAAACATTAGTCACAATATTATTCAAATTAATCATTTTAATTCAATTAATGCACACGATTAACCCTAAACTTTAATTCAGTTCTGCACTTTTTATGATTAATTACACCCCCAACCAAACATTACTAGTCTCTAGTAATAAAAATAAATAAAATCACTTTCGTAGATTTTATGATTGTATTTAGCCAATGCAACAAGTCATTAAACCCCTAAGCAATCCCTAGTGGACTAGTTTTATCTCGTGAAGGTTTTTAGTTATGGTACCTACAAACTTCAATAGCTAAGATAAAATAATTCATATTCTCACATAAAAACAAATCATCATTCTATTCTTATGCCAAAGTACCTCCCCCTTCCTTATCACTATAAGAGTAACACACACCAATTGTAACACTATTCCTTATATTTTAAGAAAGAACTCGTGTGTGTGTGAGGATGTCTTTATTTCAAAAACACTTAAGAAATATCGCAATTCTTTACTAAGTTGTCCAAGAATTAGCTTCGACGTCTATCATTTTCTGTAAATCACTCTGCAAAGAATACACTCAAGTTTTAGTGATTGTCACTCGAAATTACATGTGATAAGAATATTGAAATCAAAGCAAAGTAATGGCACACGTAATATTTTAAAAGAAGGTTATTTAGATAAAAATTGAAATTTGGCATAATCTCATGAAAGAATATTTACACTATATCAAACAACATTATCAACACTCTCCTTTTTAATGAATAGATGAAAATGATACACATGCATAACTTCTGGAATCAAAAAAGACTTTATTAGGGTTATAACATGGCTAAAGGGTATTGGGTTTAATAAACGACGTTTAAGGGATTCAAAAAGCTATCCTTTTCAATTTGTGTAGCACACATCTCCCTTTAACTTTCCAAGCTCTTACAGAACATCACAATTCCCATTCTTCTTTTTCAATTACAGGCTTGTAATTTCTTGGCTGTTTTTTTTTTTTTTTTTTTGCATACTTCCCTTTTCTTTTTCTATTTCTTTTCTTCTTCACAATTTCTTTTCTTTCCTTTGTTTTTCATTTCTTTCCCAACCATATATCTCCATTTTTCTCTTTTCCTATGTAATGCCATTTTTAAGAGAGGGTGCAAGAAAATTCGATAGCATGGGTTGGATAAATATATTTTCTTTGGCTCTGTTAACATATGGTTTTAAGAAAAAAAAATTATACTTTTAGGCTCAATCATGGCTTACTAGGGATATAATTTTGGAAAAGAAATGGCTAAGGCTCAAAATAAAATCACAAATGGCCTAAGATCATTTTCCAGAATTCATACACCTACATGATTCTCATCAAGATTTAAAAGAGAATGTTAACATGTCATTTGACGAGTGCTAATCAAAACAAGATTAATGAGATTATTCAAAGAAATTTTCGCCAAACTAAAATTCTTACTTGAGTATATGTTAAAATCTCTCCAACGAAGGTTGGCTCAAAATCTGCAATAGCGTTTACATCTCCACTATATTGGTAAGCCTCATAAAGGATCATAGTATTTCAAAAGATTTTTCAAAATAAGAAATTATTACGTGCTCAAAATAATAATTTTTCTATAAAAATATAAAGATAATGTACAAACAATGTATGCGAATCCCCCATGATTTGGTTAATTAAGGTTATATCTGCGAATTAACAATATGACAATATAATTTTATCATGAATAATACGAACTAATTATCTTAACATAGCAAAAATTATATGAAACATCACAACCAACTAAATAACTGAAATAAAATCATAATTCAAAACATAAAAAATATCCAAAAGTATTCAAAACCAAGTGCATAATCTAAAATGTAAATAAAGAGTTTGGTAAAAGTAAAGAGAGAGTAAAAGATGTAGGAACTCAGGATGGCTAGGCTAATGATGATGGGCCACCACCGTATCTCCTTCCAAGCAGCCTTAGAATCTCATTCTGGTTCTCCTCATATATAGTCATTCTCTGATCAAACTGGATCATCCTAGTCTTAAGACCTAACAAAATCTGTCTGTCAGTCCGGTCATCCACTGGAATATAGGGTTGCAACTCTTCCTATTGCTGGGGCTTCTCTGGTGGCTAAAAATCTACATATTCTAGGAATGGGTCTGCTTGTGGTTCTGGTGGCGCTTCTTGCTGAGCCTCTACCTGAACTCCATGGCTCTTTTTCAATGAAGTTTTATCCAAATGTGTCAAATGCTCCACTATAGACCATATTGGATTTGCTATCACTTCTTTCAATCTACATAATTCAAATACTAAAATAGAAAAAAAGAGTGAGGGCTTTTATTTTTTCACAGTTAATATCATTTGATCCATTATTAGTGTAGGTAGGTTAATAATGTATTCCATTCCAAAAGAATACATAAAATTAGCTCTTTCAATGAAGATTTGAATTTTTTGAGATTGGGGCAGCAAATTGTTTACAGTTATCAAATTTAAAATTTGATATTTGTCATTCAAATCTCCTTGATTAATATACTTATTTGGCTTACCCCAGACATAATTTGGATTCCCAGTCAACTCACTTCCAATGGTAGACATATTAGGCAATATAGTACGGGGATATTGGGGATGTTAATGCCTTGGTATTGGGTTCAAATAATTTGCAATTGTAGATGGTGTAACTTGAAATGCAATTCCCTTAACATATGCACACAATTTCCTTGAGCCAGTTTCTTGTGCATTGTTATAAAATTCTTGGACTAAATATTCATAGGCAAGACCCACAAGCTTCACATAATTTAACCAACCCCATTCTCCTAGATTTTTGCCTAACCCCAATGTGTTCAAAATCCTCATATATCACAAGTCCTTCAGAAATAATAGTCTTAGATAAAAAAGTGACTATCATATCAAATTTGTTGTTTGATATTCTCAAACATAAAATTATTGAACTGATTTTGAACCTGGGGTTGTTCTTCCCCCTGTGGCACTGCTAGGGGCAGTGGAGAGGCTCCTCACCTTGCTCGACTAGAAGAAGCATCATTCCTTCGAGCTCTTGAGTTTCTCCTTAAATCCTTAAAGATAATTCTTGATTTTCTTTATCAATAAGGAATTTTGCAAGGTTTCAATCGGTAAAACCTGTAAAATATGATGGGTAAGAGTTTGATTAGAGTAAAACTAAAGAAAAACTTGTACGTGAGGCAAATCTAAAGAGAAAAGATAGAGAGAGTTGCTGATTTTTGAATTTTCTTCAAAATTGACTATTCACGAACAGGCTAGTTTTGTATAAGGCAGTACCGCTAGGACGCTATTAGCACCATCCGTGCTGTCCAGATGGTGCTAATTTACTTGAATTTGCACAGGGTCTTTTGCTGATGGCTTTTGATCTCCTCCTGCTTTTTAGCTTTCAGTTACAGATTTGTAGATACAAACATTTAATTAATTTCAAAAATTTTCATTAGTCAATTAATAAACACTAATTACTCTAACAACAATACATCAAACTAACATATATTCATTCACAACACATCCTGAATTATATATCCTTGATCATAGTCAATTTAACTAGAATCTTCTAACTCAAGAACATCAATGAACCGATTAATTTCACATCACACATATCTTGTAAGCATTGGACTGGAATAAGATGGTGTCTCAGGATAATCCTTACTCTGTCCATACTTAATCTAGTCCACACAATCAAATGCTCGACTTGAAATTGGTTTGGAACATTGATTAAATTCTCTCATATACATCAATCGACCACATTTTACACAACCACTTAGTCGATTTGCTCATGGGTATTTGGCAAACGAACTTTTTCCACATAATGGTTTTGTTTGACTACCGAAAATTTCTAATTTCCTCACAACTTTTGATTTTGCTATGATCAAAGAGTGTATATCTTTTGGAAAAATGTGTAACACACCCACAAAAAAAAATTGAAAAATTTTGAAAAATTTAGAAAAGAGTCACTATCCGATTTTTTAATGTCTGCCGGTCACAAAGACGAATATGGATTTTTCCCTTCCCCAATCGAAATTTAACATTGTCCTCAATGTATTACATTATAAAATAAGATTTAAAGACATTTGCTAGTAAGGTTTGAAATGAAACAAGTCCATTTAAAATCCTAATATGCAAAAAAACAACAAAATAATTAGTTCTACCATTTACAATCAAATATACATAATAACTCCTCAAGACATATTTTGTGGTTCCATTAGCTAAATGGAATCTACAGTTTGAACAAATCCATCATAATGTGACTTAAGTCTTTAACCATCTACTTTGAAAATATTTCCACTTAATGAATTTTTAATTTTAATTGTTCCATACTCAAAAACTTGTTTGACAATGTATGGACCTGTCCACCTTGATCTTAACTTTCTGGGAAATAGGCGAAAACCTCGAATTATATAACAGAACTTTTTGAGATGATACAAAGGACTTCCGCACAATATTTTTATCATGAAAATTTTTTGTTCTAGACTTGGTGATCTTTGCATTTTCATACACTTCATTCCTCAATTCTTCTAATTCATTGACCTAAAGTTTGCGGGATGCACTTGTATTGTCAATATCAAAATTTATCATTTTGATTGCCTAGTATGCTCGATGTTTTAATTCCACAGGTAAGTGACATGGTTTACCACAAACTAGTCGATAAGGAGACATTCCCAAAATAATTTTGTATGTTGTTCGGTAAGCCCAAAGCGTATCAATCAGTCTCAAAGATCAATCCTTGCGATCTGGGTTGATTGTTTTTGCCAAAATATATTTTATCTCCCTATTGGCCAATTCAACTTGTCCACTATTCTAGGGATGATAAGGGGCAAATACTTTATCTAAAATCAAGTATTATTTCACTAAATTTTCAAAGGATTTATTGCAAAAATATGTACCCCCATTGCTTATAATAACTAGAGGAATTTTGAAAGTAGACAAAATATTTTCTTTTAAAAATTTGATCACTGTGCAATGATCATTGTTTCGACAAAGAATTGTCTCAGCCCATTTGGAAACATAATCAACGATAACCAAAATGTACAGACGTCCAAAGTAGGGGGAATGGTCTCATAAAATCAATGTCTCAACAATAAAAAAAATTCAATAATCAAAATAGGATTTAAAGGTATCATGTTTCTTTTGAAATATTTCCCATCTTTTGACATTGGTCGCAATTTAGACAAAAAACATATACATCCTTAAAAAGAATGGGCCAATAAAATTTTAGTAGCGGTTTTCTTTGAAGAAAAATGTCCACCATAGGCTTCAGAATGGAAAAACAAAATAACTTAGCCTATTTCATGATTGGGTACACAATGTCTTATTATCTGATCTTTATAGTATTTAAACATATAATGATCTTCCTAAAAGAAATTGTGTACCTCTCTTAAAAATTTATGCTTATCGGTCTAAGTATAATGAAGAGGCATGATACCTATTGCTAAATAATTGTTTATATCTGCATACCATGGTACCTCTATTATCGCAAATAATTGCTCATCAAAGAAGGTTTCTTTGATTGGTATTGACTTCTCTTTTGTATCATAATTCACCCTTGATAAATGATTAGCTACCACATTTTCAACTCCTTTCTTGTCTATGATAATGAGATCAAATTCTTGAAGTAATAGTATCTATCGTAGAAGACGTGGCTTACCATCTTTCTTAGTAAGCAGATATTTCAAGGCTGCATGATCAGTAAACACAACAATTGAGGACCTAACTAAATATGATCAAAATTTATCCAAAGCAAATACTACAGTAAGTAATTATTTTTCTGTGATGGAATAATTCATTTGTACATCATTCAGGGTTTGGTTTTCATAGTAAATCACATAGGGTTGCTTATCTTTTCTTTTGCCTAAAATAGCTCCTACAGCATAGTCACTAGCATCATACATTAATTCAAAAGGTAAGGACCAATTAGGAGGTTGCATAATTGGTTCAGAAATAAGCATATTTTTAAGTTTATCAAATGCTGATTGACATGCATCATTCCAATCAAATGATACATCCTGACATAGAAGATTACACATTGGTCTAGATATCAAACTAAAATCCTTAATAAATCTTCTATAGAATCCTGCATAACCTAGAAAAGATCGAACATCTTTTACAGTTTTAGTTGGAGGAAGATTGGCAATTAAATCAATCTTTGACTTTTCAACTTCAATTCCTTTTGCAGAAACAACATGTCCTAGAACAATGTCTTGTGTTTCTCAATTCAAAACAAGGTTTGTTTTCTCACACTGAGTAAGGAATTTTTTAGGATTTTCTAAACACAATTCAAACGAATCACCATATATAGAAAAATATCCATCAAAACTTCTAAAAATTGCTCTACCATATCACTGAAAATACTCAACATACAACGTTGAAAAATGGCTGGAGCATTACATAATCCAAATGACATTCTTTTATAAGCAAAAGTGCAAAAAGGACATGTAAAAGTGATTTTTTCTTGGTCATCAATTGCTATTTCAATCTAGTTATAGCCGGAGTACCCATCCAAAAAACAATAATATGCATGTCTGACTATTCTTTCCAAAACTTGGCCTATGAAAGGTAGAGAAAAGGATCTTTTCTAGTAAAAGAATTTAACTTCCGATAGTCAATGCACTTACGTCAACCAGTGATCGTATGCATAGAGAGTAATTCATTTTCTTGGTTTCTCACTACCATAACACTAGAATTTTTGGGTACTATTTGTATAGGGTTGACCTATTTACTATTAGATATATGATATATAATATCAACATCTAACAGTTTAAGCACTTCAGCCCGAACAATTTCCTTTAAATATGGATTTTGCGGTTGTCGGGACGGTTTAGAGTCTCTTCCAAGTATATACAGTGAGTATAGAGAAGAAAACTTATTACCTTAATATCTGCCACTGTCCAACCATTTACACTTTGATGATTTTTAATGATTCTTATCAACCACTTTTTTTGAACTTCTGACAACTTTGAATATATCACCACTGGATAACTTTCATCATCTCCCAAGAAGACATATTTTAAGTCACCTGAAAGAGGTTTTAACTCTGGTTATGAGCAACAATACTAGACTCAACAGACTTTGTTCTAATAGGTAATAACTCTTCAAATTTTGGAACCCATGTCCAATAGTGGACATATCTACAATAGATTTGACATTATTCACAAACTCTAACAATGCATATGACTCTTTCTTTATACAAGCATTTTCAAACAGATTTAGAGTTAATGACTCAATGCAATTTACTTCATACAATTCTTCTTCCTCTCTAGGTTGTTTAGTAATATCAAATACATTCAATTCCAAAGTCATATCTCCAAATGAAAGTTTCATGATTCTATTCTTATAATTGATCAATGCATTTGATGTAAGTAGGAATGGTCGCCCTAGAATGACAAGAATTTATGTAGATACATGCAAGATTGGCTATGTATCCAAAATAATAAAATTCACTAAAAAAATAAAATTTGTCAACTTGAATAAGTACATCTTCAATGACTCCTCGTGAAATTTTCACATAACAGTCAGACAACTGTAATGTGACATTTGTGGGTTTTAACTCACCCAACCCTAGCTGCTCATAGACTGAATATGGGAGTAAGTTGACACTGACTCTAATATCAAGCAGGGCTGCTCAATTCTAAAGTTCCTGATTATGCATGAAACTATAGGACTCCCAGGATCTTTGTTCTTTAGAGGGGCCTTGTGCTGAATGATAGCACACAGTCAAAAAATATTTTTTTATGTACATTGATCCTTCTTTTTACTATGCAAAGATCTTTCAACGTTTTGGCATAGGATAGGACTTGTTTGATTGAATCCAACAGGGGGATGTTAATCTTCACTTGTTTAAACAACTCAATGATTGTAGAATGATTATTCAATGGTTGAGGTTTCTTATCTCTTTGAGGAAAAGGTAAAAGAACAAGATTTGATTTTTATTTTTCATTAGGCAACTCTATTTCTTTTTCAATCATTGGTTCAGACTCAATTAGTTCATTGACAGGGATTGACTCAGCTATTGGCTCAAGTGTTTTGGTTTTAATGGCCTTGTCAATCACCTTATCACTTCTCAGTGTGGTAATTGCTTAAACTTGACTATGAGATGGTTCAGAAGACACAACATTAGCCTGGTTTTGACCCTGTGGAGGTTTAAGTTGAGATGAGAATTTTTCTTTCTCCGTTGTGCTCAAATACTGGGTCAATTTGGCTTGATGACTCTTGATATTCTTAATATTTTGTGAAGTTTGAGTTTTGAAATCATTGAATGCATGGGTAGACTGAGTATTAAAACTCATTTGACTTTGAATGAATTGATTCATAGTATCTTATAAATTTCTCTTATGTGGGGGTTGATAAGGATGATATATGGCTGCTGAGTATGAGGTTGTGATGGAGGTGGACCTGGGTAGACAAGCTATGTTTTTTCAACTAAAATTTGGGTGATTCTGTTATCCTGGATTGAAGGTTTTAGAGTATGGCTTGTTAAAGTTTGAAATGACATTGATTTGTTCCATCGTAACATCCTTGATGGTTGGAATGGTGGGACACTCCGCCTTGGGATGTCCTGCCAAAGTGTAGAGAGACAAAGGGTGAGATATGTACACATTTAGAGAGATAAAGGATGAGATATGTAGAAAATACTCACTAAAGAGAGAGGTGATGATCAAGCTTCAGATCCGGAGTGGTCGTTGAAGCTTCAAATCCGGAGTCCTTTGTCATCATTGAAGTTGGATCCTACGTCGATGAATGGAGAAAAAATACCATAGAGAGAGAAATGCGGTAGAGACAAGGCAGAGGTATTTGGTAGAAGATTGTAATGTTGGGTTTTAAATACTTTAGAAGAATAAACCCACCATTTTTTCAGCCAGCCGGGATCGACAGCTAGACCAGATTGAAGGGTCCCTTTCCACCTAACGCTGCTTGAATTTTTGCTTGTTTTCAAAAGCACCAAATTTTTGTATGTAAAATTTGGCTCTATTTTCAAAACATGGTAGAAAAAAAAACAAAAATATACACGAAAACGTGTTTATAATTTTTTTTTGGGGCAAAAACTGAAAACCAAAAAAATAAATGGTTACCAAATGTAACCTAAAATAGTAGTCATGATTTAAGTTAGTTATTAAAGTAGTTTTTATTATCTTGCATTTAAAGATCTTTTCATCAATAAAATGGATATATTGAATATTGTGATAAACTATCTTGTGACAAACTTTTTTTAGAGATTTGGTCATTCTTGAATTGAACCATCGGAGATTTCTATCCCCTCAAAGTGAATTTTCTTTCTTCAATTCTATTTTTCATCGATTTTCTAAATTCCTCAAATTATACACGAAACACCTTCCCTTTTCCATCATTTTTATTTCCCAAATGTTGCTAAAACCGATTGGAAATGTATAAGTCCACAGAACAATCTGAGAAAAAAGGTAAAAGAATTGAACAAAAAAGGCCATGGATATTATTTCTATGGATTTCACGAATACATCCTTTACCAATCCCCTTATTATTTAGGCCTGAGTATGAAAAAGAAATTGGCTGCTTAGAAGAACAAGGTCACACGCACCCCTTCAACCACACTATTGGCAATTAAGGCAAAAAATGGGTCATCTCGTATCATGTTATAGAATTACGTAAATTATATCATATCAAAATTTTTTCAAATCCATAACCAACTCATTTATAATCCTATATCTTTGGTTTTGTGTCGTATAAGTTGCGTTTTAACAAAATTTGTGTCATATTTTCATGTCGACCCTTTTATTTGATGGTTTATCTGATAGTCCACCCGTTTTACATCGAAATCCATTAAAACTAAACCCAAAGCGCTAACTTTGTATAGATTTGGTGTCCAATTGATCATTAATCTCTATGTTTGCCAAGCCAAATGGTAGTCGGAAGGGTTGAAGAAAATTAAAAATTGGGGTCGAGTCCTCTTGAATGAACTTATAATAACGACTTGAGTTCATCAAGGAAACTTATGTGATGATAAACCCGTTTTTCATCTTACTAAAAAGTACTTAAGTCCACTATTTTTTGAAATTTCAAAAATACATTTAACAATGTTATTCTATTCAATTATAAAAATCCTAAATACCTTGAAAGTAACTTTAAATTAATTTCTTAAATAATAAATTATTATCCCTTATTTTTATTTCTAAATTATATTCTCTCTCTCTCTCGCGCGTTAAAAGATCATCACTCCAGTACAACAAATCTCTCTCCTTAAATATCATTTCTTCCTCCATAGTATCAAAATTAGTAGGATTTGAAATATCATCAACAACTATAATATTTTCTACTGCATTCTGGTCATCATAAACTTCTATGTCGTTGAATTTCAGAAAAAAAAATGTTGAAAAACTTGCCCAATGTGTTATTAGTTTGATCCCCAATTTTATTTTTATTTTTTGATAAACAATCCCCAATTTTTTTCAATATTTCATGTTACTACGTTTTTTGTTGACTATGTTACTATTTTTTCTAATTGACCATGTTACTAATTTTTATTGAGTATGTTATTACTTTTTTAGTGTTACTTTTTTAGATGCTGAAGAATTAGAGGCTTCTTCCTCTGGTTATGAGTTTAAATACTATTATTTTTATTTTCAATTTTGTTCAATGTTCCATATTGCAATTTTTTTTTTTTTAACGTTACTATTTTTGTTAAACATGTTACTATTTCTGTTGAACATGTTACTATTTTTATTAAGTATGTTACTATTTATTGAACATGTTACTATTGTTATTGTTTTCAAATATTAATATTAAATGTTACTATTTTTGTGTGTTTAAATTGTATTATTTTTTTGTTTAAATGATAACTTTTTCTTATATTTAAATGTTACTATTTTTTATTTTTAATGTTACTATATATATATATATATATATGAGAATTTTTTTTTTAATGTTAATCAAACTCCTAAAAATTTAAGAATTTTTAATTTTTAATTTTACTTCATAACAAATAAGTTTCCTTATCAAACTTAAGTCCAAATAAATCCATAAAAGGAACCCGGCCTCTAAATTTCCCTTAAGAAAATGCAGGTAGGCAAGCCCGTATGGTTGAGGTTGGGAGAAGAATACTGACAAAGAGGCGAAACCAAACATGATTAGATGAAAGTGATCAAACACTGCAGTTCCATAAAGGGCAGCTCTTATTGAAATAAAAATTCTAGGGCTTGCACTGAGTGAAATTATTAATATTCACAAATCTGGGATACTGCTTTCAATATAGACAAATATGTAGAAAATAAATTACAGCAACTGCAGAAATAAACTGACTCGAATTCAGGGTCTAGAATGGCCGATTCTTAGATACTGCTTTCAGTATATGGAACCGGTGGCTTTGAATTCTAGTTTCCAAATAGTTTGATGTACTATAAATTTTAAGCGATGTGATTGATTGACCTACTCTGACTAGTTTAGTATTAGTGTGTCACCTACACCATCCATGTTAAGCAAGAGCAATTAATAAATTTGTGAAACCACTCACAACAAACCTTTAAAAACCTTCAAAACAATACCAAGGAAACAAACCTTATTGGACCTGCAAGTCCAAGTAGCATCAGACCTCTTTGCAAACATTTTGATGTGATTTCTGAAGCATAAGGAAAGTCAATATAAAGTCCAGAACTTGAGGCATTTGGAGAGCAAAGCCCTAAATGTTTCGGATGCAACCAAATATAAGTTCTGTTTCGGATTTACAATTGAGTACAAGTGAAATTTAAAACCTAGGGTGTAACATTAGCCAGCCAATTGATTTGAACTGTGAGACTTTGGAATTGCTTCGCATACAATCCAACCACGACATTAATGGATTACAAAATGGCAAAATATAAACTCATTGTGATACAAAGAAATGTCAGGAGTCTTCCAAAATACAAAAGAAGACTTAAAACTATGGATGAAAAAAATAATTTGCTGATATCTTCAGAAGCACTTCACAGAATGATGCTGCTGCCAGACCACCCTCAAATCTAAACCCCCTGGAATGAGAAGGACAGAATCTTGAAGAGCCCGTCTGGGTTATCGGCATGTACCTGGAAATAGATTATGCTAGCAATGAGCAGATCAAGCCAAAGTATAGCAGCATGGTCATTATTTATTTTCATAATTCAGAATGAGCAGGCCAAAGGATGACCATTTAGTAGTCAAGTTTCTTCCTTTTTTTCACTTTAAGTGGGAATTAAAGAAGGGGGGAAAATGGAAAAGCAACCCATTTTTCTGTACCCTTTATTTTGGACCCCTCAGACGTCTCCACACTAACCCTTCACGTAGAAATATAATCATAAAATCTTCATGTGGGTTTGCAGACAAAAATGCACAATCACAACTTCCATCCAAATTAGTTGAAGGTGTGGCTTGCACCTGTTTTGAGAGTTGGCGTGTATAAAACCATTTTCTAACCAGAAAAATTCCCTTGCAACTCTTTGTAATCACAAATATTCCAATTTCGTCCTCTCTCTCTCTCTCTCTCTCTCTCTCTCTCTCTCGTGCGCAACACATCCAAGAAATCCCAACAATTCAAATGCCCACCAACACAACCTCCACTCCACTTTCACACCCAGAAAAATCCAATCACAACCAAAATGAAATTTTTAGTATGGAACAGTTGGTTCTGTCGTGGCCGCGAATGCGACTCTGTGAGAAGGTTCAATTTAATTCGATTTGAGTTTGCCTCATTTTGATTCAAATTTAAGTTCAAATTGATTGATTTTTGACTTGCATTGAACACAGATTTTGTGAAAGTAGGGGCAAAAGTGGTCTCTCGAACTAGGCTTTTCAGATTTACAACAAAATCTTTGAGTTTGTTGGTTATTGTTTTACTACTTAGCTTTGTTAGAGTTTTTATTATTTATGTTTTATATTTATGTTTATGAGTATAAGCTAGTGTAGGGTAATATTGTAATTACCCGAGACACTGTTTAATATAAATAAGAGGGTGCAGTGCAACACAACACCAACATAACCAGATTATTCTCATTCTATTTCTATCTGCCTATCTTCATCTCTTCTTCTGTCTTTTTTCTACCATAATATTATTATTTTATGTTTTAACTTGGTATCAAAGCAACGATCCCACACTCCATATCATCGAGAAAACATCATAGAAAGCTTCAAAAGAATTTTCTGGTCAGTATGACGTCATCAACTTTCGATTATCGGAAGTCACCCACCCAGCTCGGCTTTTCATGTTGGTAATCTTGGTGATTTTTGTTTTTTTTTTTGAGGTCTTCTGATTAGGGTTTGGGATATTTGAATGATTTTCCAAAAAATATGGCCTATTTTTCGGATCCGCTGATTAAGGGCCAATTTAAGTTGCTTGTTGCTTCAATTTGAATGAGAGGGGTGCGAATTTTTTGCTGTGATTTGGCCCACATCTAGTTTCAGCCACTGTTTGGGTGCTCTCCGGAGATCGGGATACTGTCGAGGGTCTTGGTTTGCCTCCATGTTGGCATCATTGTTGTGTTTGAAGGCCTATGGTGTGATTTCTTCCACTAGATGATTTGGCCTTTCTGATTTTTAGCCCAAAATTTGTTTTCGTTGGGCAGGTTGTGCTTCCTTCTGTGTTTGACGACTGGTTGAGTTTCCTTCTTGTGTGATTGGTTTGTGAATGGTTCGACCACTAGTTGGTGACCGGTTTGTACTCTTTGATACGTGAATTTTCCTTGGTTGAATCCTTTTTTGTGGTGTTATGACAACTTCAAAGGATGCAAAAATTCCTTCGGTAGTTGACTCGGTGAGACTGGTTCATTTTGTTGATGATCAAATTAGGCAGATCACTGCTGTGAAATTGAATGGAACCAACTATTACTCTCGGTCCCATGCCATCAAGGTTTTTTTTTTTTTTTTTTTTTTTTTGCATGCCAACAAGAAAGTGAAATATTTAACGATAGTCGTCCACCTGAGATCTCCAAAGATTATCAAAACTGGTAAGAGTGAAAATTATGTGGTAATGACTTGGTTGTGGCATAGTATGGATTCCATACTATGGAACCTTTTGTGGCCTCTAATGTTCAACTTCTGGCTACAACCAAGAAGATAAGGGACTCTCTTGAGGAGATGTACTCACAAGAACATAATGTGTCCCAAATTTATGAACTTTCTGAATGTATGTTTACTACTAAGCAAGACAACAAATCTCTGGCTGAATACTTCACCACTTTAAAAGGATTGTGGGAGGAGTCCTCTATCTTACTCTCTAGTGATGGTGGTCTTGATGATCATAGCGGTGGTTGTCATGGTGGTGATCGACATTCATCATTGGATGGTAGTCGTGGTGGTAGAGGTTCTAGTCTTGGAAGACGTGGTGGTCCCGACAATGCTTGAGTGGAAATCTCCTTATTGTGGGAACCACCCGGACATACTGAGGATTATTGCTGAGATAAGTATGGGAGACTAGCCTATGCTAATCAAGCTTCGAATGATTCAACTCCATCTGTACCTCAGACATCTACTACAGCATCTTGGACCTCTACATTAGATTCTTATGATCATCTTACTTCTTAGCTCAATCAGCTCATCCAATAATTATCCTCGCTATCTTCTCAGGGGTCTACTTCTGTATTGTATTGATTGATGGTTTCTTTTGCCCAATATATGAAACTTGTGATCTCCATCCCACCAAATTCATGCCCTTAACCTCTAGTTTATTTGTTCCCCATTTTCTTTTCAACTTGTTATTTGTTAGTTAGTTAGCTAAAACCTTACAATGTTATATAACATTTTTTGTATCTTCTTGTATTTTGCAAGACCTCTAGATGAAAGTGATTGGTTTGAGGCATAATAGTCTTTATTACTTGGAATCTAGAGAATCAGTACCTACCTCGAATGGGGCATCCGCCCTTACAAAAGCTTCATTAAGTTATTTGTAATTTGAGTCCTTTTATATTAGAATGTGAGGCTTGTCAATTGGGCAAGTATCACCGTAGTTCTTTCTCTAGTAGTAATAATAGTCGTGAATCTTGCTCATTCAGACATTTGGGGTCCTACAATCATAAAGAGTATTTATGGATTTTAGCATTTTGTTATCTTTGTTAATGATTTCTCTCGAATGACTTGGTTATTTTTTATGAAGGATCATTCTGAATTACCTAAGATTTGTGTCACCTTCTATAATTAGATCATGGTGTCATTTGATAAACACATTAAAATATTTTGTTCTGATAATATTCTTGAGAATGTTAAATCATTTATGAATTCCTTTTCTGATAACTATGATATCATTCATCAAACTTCTTGCCCCCACACGTCCCAACAACTTGGTACTGTCGAATGTAAACATTGTCATATATTTTATGTAACTCATACTTTAATATTTAATATTTAATATGCGGGTTCCTAAGCACTATTGGACAGATGTTCTTCTTACTTCAATTTATCTTATTAATCAGATGTCTTCCCCTATCTTATATAACAAATCTCTCTTCTCATTGTTTTATCCTACTACACTTTCATTTGTTTTGACTCCTTGTACCTTTGGTTGTGTTGAGTTTGTTCATCTACTTGGTTCAGGTCGGGATAAACTTTTCCCCCACTCAGTCAAGTGTGTCTTTCTAGGATATTCTCGTACTAAGAAAAGTTATCGATGTTATGACCCGGGCTCTCACTGATACCAAGGATCAAAATTTCGTTTCGAAGTACCGTTTCGGTCAACTCAAAAATAGAAACGTTTCGGAAACGCAATGGAAACGCAGAAAAAATATGGAAACGCATAGAAACACAAATGCAATCCATTAATTTATAAAGATATGCTAAATAATTTATTAATTAAACATATTTATTAGGTTAACATCAATTTATACAAGAATAAATTTAAATCTGAGGAAAAAAAAGGCTTGACTTGAGGCGAAAGTCACTTAAATTAGTTTCAAACACTTAATTTTTATGAAATAAACACATTTTTACATAATATTAAGGTCTTATAATACACATGAAATGCTAATGAGTACATACTTACATGGTTACATCCATTCCCCTGTGGAGTGTCGAGCAGGCTCATACATCGGTGTAGGCTCTGGGTAGCTACTTAGAGAAACTCCATATGTGACATAAATATGATGACAATAGTTACTCCAAATCATATTATTACGGTAATATAATCCAATTAATAATACTATTTTATTATAATACTAATAATGAAGGGTATCAAATTAAATTAATGATACTTATGTATACTTAAAAATTAAATGTAATTGCAGTGGGTATTAAATGTAATTACAGTAGGTATTAAATATAATTACATTAGGGTATTAAATGTAATTGTTAATACTTATAACAAAAAAAAAAAAGCAAAAAACTTGCACAACAGTGAGGTATTAAATATAATTACAGTATGTATTAAATATAATTATAATGGGTATTAAATATAATTATAGTAGGGTATTAAGTGTAATTATTTATTCTTATAACAAAAAAATTATAAAAGACAGAAGAGCAGTGGGAATTAAATGTAATTATAGTGGGATATTAAATATAATTATAGTGAGTATTAAATGTAATTACAGTGGGTATTAAATGTAATTATAATGGGGTATTAAATATAATTATTCATAATGAACCGAATATATCACTGTTTTGTCGAAACGGTACTGTTTCGATCGAAACGGTTCGAAACAATGCCGTTTCGACCGAAACGGTCCGAAACACTGGAATTTTGTGATTCAATTACTGTTTCGTTTCGGAGTGTTGAAATTCCGAAACGTTTCGGACGTTTCAGACGTGTCAACACGACATTTTGATCCTTGACTGATACTATGTCAGTGCCGATGTTTCATTTTTTGAGTCCTCTCCCTTCTTTCGTTCTTCAAGATATAATTTTTTTCCAGATTTGGTTTCTTCTGGTTAGGGGGAGCTATTATCGCCTATTATACTAGATTATAAACCTTCTTCTTCTACTAAACCCCCCCCCCCAACTACAGGTTTATCCGCTCTCCAAGAACGAATAAGTTGTGTCCTATGCTCCTGCTCTACAGTCATCACCTAATTCTACTAAGGTTCTTCCTTATAAGCCTTCTACTACTTCCTTTTCTACGGACTTGCCTATTGGACTGAGAAAAGGTACTCCTAACAGTACCAAACATCCTATTTCAAATTTTATTTATTTGCATCGGCTTTCCTCATTGGTTCGTTGTTTTGCATCTACCATCTGTTATTTTCCCCCTATTGCTCAACTTAACTCTGTTAGAGTTCTTATTTCAATTCCAACTTGTTCTGATTGACCTTTGTATGACCGCGTGTTTGGTTTCATAAGCTTAGTATTATGGTCCTTCAGTATAATTTTCAGCGCTCTACTTCAAATCATTCAATGTTTATTCGCCGTTCTACCCGAGGGGTTATAATTCTCTTTGTATATGTTTATGACATTATCATTAGTGTAGATGATTCTAATGGTATTGCCAACTTTAAGCTCCATCTAGGGAAGTAGTTTCATATTAAAGATCTAGGTTTTCTTTAATACTTCCTTTGGATTGTAAATTGCTCGATTAAAGGAAGAAATTAATATATGCTAACAAAAGTACATATTGAATTTATTATCTAAAATTGGTCCACTTGGTACTCATCCTGTTGATACCCCTATGGATTCTACAGTCAAGTTAAATGCTAAGATTGGAGAAGTTTTTGATAACAAATGATACATTCGCACGTTGGTTGGAAAATTAATCTATTTCACAGCTACGCATCCTGATATTACATTTACAGTTGGTGTGATTAGTCATTTTATGCATGCTCCTCAAAAACTTCATTGGAAGGCTGTCTGTCATATTCTTCGGTATCTTAAAGGAACACCCAAGAAAGGATTAAGTTCGATTATCACATTGTTAGGTTTTGAGAACAGAGAGAAGAAGAATATGAGAAGAGAGTAATCTATTAGGTTACACAGTTACATCCCAATATATATAGCAACAAAAAATATAAAAAATACCCTTAAGGGTTACGTCCTAGATATATAACCTAATACGCTCCCTCAGTTGGTGCATAAATGTCTTTCATGCCTAACTTGCAAATGATAGAATGGAAGAGCTTGCTACTAAGTCCCTTTGTAAAACTATCGGCCAACTAATCTTTTGATTTTACAAAAGGCATGCAAATTAAACCTTTATTCAACTTCTCTTTAATGAAATGTCAATCAATCTCAACATGTTTAGTTCTATCATGTTGAACTGGATTGTGTGCATTGTTAATAGCTACCTTATCATCACAGTACAACCTTATAGGGCCATCACTACGAATTTTTAGCTCACTCAATAGGGTTTGGAGCCATATAAGCTCACATACTCCATGAGCCATACCCAGTCTGCATAAATGAATGACTCTAGTTTGAAGTGACCATTATTAGAGAACAACTTCCAAATGAGAAACTCCAAGGTCATGCATGAATTGACTTACAATTCTCACTGCATAAGCAATATTTGACCGAGTATGGGAGAGATATATCGATCTCCCCACTAATCACTAGTGTCACACCCTAACTCCAAGGACATGATCGGCCGTGAACCATAGATCCATAACCTATGGAACACATAAGCCTAACAATAAACTAATAATATTGGAGTGGAAACAACATTAACACTAAATTGATCTCATGTCAATATGTCAAGTCAACATACCTAAACCTGTTTGCCCCAATTATCCAAACAAGCAAAGATGGCTATATGATATATGTTACGGAGGTCACAATACTATTAGTCTCCAATCAATTCTCTGAGTCTACTATTGACACTCCAATCGTTTACCTAAAAAAATATTATTTTGAAAACATAAGCTAAAAAGCCCAGTGAATGGAAAGACGTGCATATTCAAAGTGACTGAAAAATATATTTGGCATACGACTATAAATCAAAGGTTTGAAAAAAATAACTTCATCAAGATAACCAATTTCTCGAAAATAACACAATCGGATTCCAACAAAAAATTATACCATAATGGTGAATCATATCATAATAGTGGAGACCGTATGAAATTCAATAATCGATGGGAACCAAATACCAAATACAATAACTGACAACAAGAAAATACGTATGACATACGATAGATAATCATAAACAAAATCAGTAAAAACGTTGTAACAATAACAAATTATATCATCTCATACTGGTAAGGACTTGTACGATATCTGAAAACCATACCAAATGCCAGAAGATCTCAAGGTTAAATCCAACATCATACTTGGGGTCACCACGGGTTGCCGCCCGGGAACTGTTCCCTAAGACGATCCGGTGAAGGTCACCATGACGCACCAGGCACTGCTCCTTCAACCGTTGAGCACTAGGGTCACCTCAGCCTTCCCAAGTCTGTTCCCTAGTGGTCAGGGTCACCCGCATACAAAGGAATAATTTCCCTGAACTTTTAACCAAATGCCAAAATATATCTTAGAGTTGGATCCAACATCGTACTTAGGGTCACCACAGCCTCCCCCGGGTCTATTCTCTAAGACGATCCAGTGAAGGTCACCAGGATGCACTAAACACTGTTCCTTCAACCGTTGAGCACTAAGGTCACCACAGCCTCCCCCGGGTCTGTTCCCTAGTGGCCAGAGTCACCCGCACACAGAGGAATAATTTTCCTGGACTTTTAATTTTGGTCTCATTCACCATCACTAAGTCTTACCATATAAACAAGTGATTGAGTCACAATACTTCACAAAAGAATTCATCTAGGTAAGGAAAATCGTATGCCATAAGTACTTAGACACTTAGTAAAATATTTTGTAAAGGTAATAATGAACAAGTATTATGTATCATTTTTAAAATGTTAGGGATACGAAAAAATACGTAGCATGCCAAACCATTCACCTCAAGTCCAAAGGAAATAATTTGTCACCCGATGTTGATTGAGAAGTTGCCGATCCCTTACATTGCTCTTCCACGGTTTCGTTTCTTCTTATATGAAGTATCCAACCTTCCTTCTCTCTCTCTCTAGTGGAAGGTCACCAATGTGTTTTCCTCCTAATTCAATAACCAAGTCCCCTATTTATAGACCTTCAGGACTCCTAGGAATATTCTAGAATGTGGACATGTGTCATTATTTCCTTGGTGTGGGAAACTTTTCTAGATTCTCCCTTCACTTTCTTACTTGGAACTTTCTAAGTTCCAATTGTAGATATTTATACAATGGTCAATCCTCCACATCTCTAGAAGTCTCCATACTAATCTAGGACATTGTTGAGTACTTTTTATCTTTCTAAAACCTTCCGAACTCTTCTGGAATGCTCTAGATTCCTCGATATTCTAGAACCTTCTAGATCTTTCTTCAACATTCTAAATTTTTCTAAATTGTTCTAGACTATTCTAGGTTATTCTTGAATTTTCTAGAATCTTCTAGACTATTCTAGATTTTTCTAAGAACTCCTCCAATATTCTAGATTATTCTAGACTATTCTAAATTATTCCTTAAAATTTTTCTTATTCCTTCCAAAATAATATTCTCTAATTAGTTTCTTGCCAATTTGGAACGGGGTATTACAACTAGTATCTCTCCTTATCCATAGCATCACCAATATCAATCACCAATCAATGGTTACCTTCAATAAGGGAATCTGTAAGTCTCCATCCCAACATACCAGTTTCTTCAAACAGGTCAAGGACATATTTCCTATGAGAGATAAAAATGCATTTGTCTGATCTGGCAACTTCAATCCCAAGAAAATATTCCAATGGACCCAAGGCTTTGATTTCAAATTTCCTAGCTAATTGAGCTTTCAATTTGGCGATCTCCAGCACATCATTCACAGTTATTACTATGTCATCTATGTGTACAATGAGAACTGTTATTCTATCATCACCTGCCTGAAGAACATAGTGATATAGTATGTATGATCAGCATAACTCTGATTATATCCAAATTTCAATATAGCTTTGAGAAACCAATTGAACCAAGCTCTAGGTAATTGCTTCAACCCATTAAGTGACTTCTTCAACTTACACACCTTTCCTTCAATTATCTGAAATGAAAAACCAAGTGAAATCTCCATATATACATTCTCCAAGTCTCCATGGAGAAAGATATTCTTCACAACCAACTGTTGTAGACTTCATCCCAAATTAGTTGCACAGGAAAGAATGACACGTATGGAGTTCATCTAAGCCATAGGGGCAAAGTTTCTTGATAATCAATGTCATATGTCTGAGTGAACCCCTTAGCAACCAGTCTTGCCCTATATCTCTAAACTGAACCATCGGCTTCTTGTTTGACCATGAACACTCATTTGCACCCAACTGTTCTAGTCCCAATAGGAAGTGAAACTAATTCACATGTATCATTCTTCTTTAGGGCTCTCATTTCCTCAAACATAGCTTTTTGCCACTTTGGATCAAATAGAGCTTCCTTCCAACCCTGAGGAATAGATATAGAGAACAAGCAAAAAACAAAAATATGATAGGATGAAAACAAAGAATCATAAGAAACAAAGTTAGAATTGGGGTATTGAATATTGTTAAGTTTAAAGAGTTAATACAATATTAGAGAGACAGAGAGTGGTCGAACTTAACCTACCTTTCACTAACAACTTATATTTATAGTTATCTCTAAAACAAATAAAAGACAAGTATACCCTCTAAATGGTATACTCATTACAACCATATTAAATAGTAATAACATAGTAATTCTCTCAACACTCCCCTCAAGTCGGATGATTTATATCATATAATCTAAACTTGGAACAGATGGTTGTAAGACGAGTATGACTCAATGCTTTGGTAACCATATCTACAAATTAATCCTCAGATCTCACAAATAGAGTTTCAATATCTCCAGCTATTATATTGTCTCGAATAAAGTAAAAATCAACTTCAATATATTTGATCCTCTCAGGAAATATTAGATTGGCAACAATATGAATGACTACCTAATTATCGAAGAATAACTATAAAGGAAGTTGAATTAGAAAGCTAATTTTCCGAAAAAATTGTAGTAATGTCAACTCACTAGTTGTATATGTCATTACTATATACTCAGCCTCAGCACTGGACCTTGCTACCGCAGTTTGTTTCTTACTTTTCATGTGACAACGTTTCCCCCCAAGAAAGTACAATAACCAGTGGTTAATTTTCGATTTAAGGAATAACCCGCCTAATCAGTATCTGAAAAGCCTTTTACACTAAGATGTCTATTAGCTCGATACAACAACCCAAAATTAGAAGCACGTTAATGTATTGAAGAATGGGAGTGACTCCCTCCCAATGTAGTACTCTAGGACATCCAATAAATTGACTTACCACACTAACCACATAGGCAATAGTGAGATAATTGAGCTTTCTAACCAACTTGGATTCTCAAATAGTACACCATCATCCATCAACAACTTCTGGTTCAAATCCATAGGATCATCAATTGGTCTGCCACCCAACAAACCTACTTGTCCTAACATGTCAAGTACATATTCCCTGTGAGAGAAACAAATACCCTACTTAGATATGGTAACTTCAATACCCAAAAAGTACATGAGTTTTCTTAAGTCCTACTAGAAGATTTTTAACTTAGTAATACCCTCGGAATCATTACCGATAATTACAATACCGTCCACACAAACAACCAATAAAATATATTTGGCATCAGCCTATCTATGAAAGACAGAGTGGTCTGTTTGACATCCAAAGAGACCAAACTTTAAAATTGCACCTGAAACTTGTCAAACCATACTCTCGCTGACTGCTTCAAACCATACAGAGATTTCTTTAACCAACATACATTCTTATAATACTCCCCTTGAGCAATAAACCCAGGTGGCTACTCTATGTAGGCCTCCTCAACCAAGTCATCGTGTAAGAAGGTATTCTTGATATCTAATTGAAACAAAGACCAATCAAGATTAGCCAATCAAGATTAGCAGATAAAGAAATTAATACACGAACAGAAGAAATTCTAATAACCGAAAAAAAGTCTCCTCATAATCAACATCATAGGTCTAACTAAAGCCCTCACCAACCAACAAGACAGGCTTTAAGACGCTCAACAGACTATTAGGATTAAATTTAACGGTATACACCTACTGACAACCAAGAATCAGTTTACCAGGCAATAAGGAAACAACATCCCAAGTCCTGATGTAAGGCATTCATCTCTACTTTCATAGCTTTCCTCTAACCTGGATCAGATAACACACCCTATAAGGTCTTAGGAATAAAGATAGTAGTAGACAGTTGAGAGGTAAAACAAGAGAAGATAAAAGACAAGGCATCATAAGAAATAAAATTAGCAATGGGATGGTTAGTAACACAAGATTGAGTACCTTTCCGAAGAGCAATAGGTAAAGAGTCAGAAGTACATGAGGGACTAAGATCAGGAGATCGCAAGGAACACGGCAGGGGCACCTCAGTCAATGATCACAAACGATATGAGTATACACGGAATGAGGAAGTGGGCGGTAGTACAGGAGGCATCAGAATAACCAACAATAAAGGGGTGGCAGTGGAGTTGACGCCCCAAAGTCAAGATCTTGAGGTTGAGCAAGAATTGGAAATAAGGAACAAATTTAATAAATGTGACATCATCACTAGTGAAGTACTGGCAAATGGTGGGACTATACCAACGATATCCCTTCTGTGTACTGGAATATCCAAGGAAGACACATTTGGTAGCACAAGGGTCAAGTTTATCAAATCCAAGACCCGAGTTATGAACATAACAGACACACCCAACAACCTTGGGAGTTAAAGAAAATAAGGGAGTATTGAAAAAAATGACAGAATACGGATTTTGTGCATTTAACATAGAAGATGGCATACTGTTAATAAAGTGACAAATAGTAAGAAGAACATCACTCTAAAAATATTAAGAAACATTCATTTGAAATAACAGTGCACGAGTAACTTTCAATAGACGACGGTTCTTACGCTCAACTACACCATTCCATTGAGATATGTAGGACGAAAAGTTGATGGATAATGTTAGTTTTACGAAGATAAGATAAAAAATAATCAAATTCATATTCACGAGCATTATCAGAACGTAAAATACGAATACGACAACCATACTAAATTTTTATTTCTTTACAAAATAATTAAAATATATAAAATAATTCAGAACAAGCTTTTATAAGAAATAACTAAATCACACAAAAATAATCATCCACAAATGACACAAAATAAAAAAAAATTATTAGATAAAATATTCTTTATTGGACCTCATAGATCAGAATGTACTAACTCAAACGGGCTACACACCGTTATTGACGGATACACTGTGATGCTTATTAAGTTGACAAGCTCCACAAGATACAGACGACACAAAACTAAGGCTAAGAACTTAATGCTTTAAATTCTAGAAATTTTTAAAATTTTTAAAATTATACTTAGGTCCCAAAATGTTTTAAAATTTCAATGGGGGCAACTGTCAGGCGTGAAAAATTAGAAACTGCCAAAAGTTAGCTTTTAAGGGTTGAAAATTATATTACTACCCTATACTGTAAGAAAATTTCAGTGGAGACAAGTTTAAGAAAATTTCAGTGCGCACACACCCACACTCATATCAAATATCTACGAATGTGATGTTTCTCGTGCTTATGCAAATGTATATATACAATTTGCAATTCTTATCATTATGCAACTAAAATTTCAATTGCAATTTTAACATGTTTCATATGTCACGTGCACAATATAAACATTTCAATAACCATCAATAATCACAATGTCAATATATCATATGCATATACCAACATCAATTCCAAGCATGTTATTCCATAATCTATGTCAGTAACACACTTAATTCACAAAGGCACAATATAAACACATAGCATGTCCACATAACACTATTTTTCAAGAAATTACATGCTAACAATTTCTACACACCGATTCAAGCTAGAATTGATATTTACCCATTTTCAATACTTATTTCATCAATTTAACAACAATAGGCAAGGGTTACACATCTCTAACAACCTACTCATTCTATATCACAACCATAGGTTGAAAATAAACCTAATTAGAGAGAAACCCTACATCTTGAAGCATAAAACAAGTCGTAGAACCTTCAAGAACACCAACCAAGATCAACCCCTTTGATTTTTCCAAAATCTTGTTTCGAAAACTTTGGTGAAATTCGTTTTTTTTTGGTACGTAGGCATAGTTCTTGTCACGTAGAACAACTTTAATACTTGGCCCGAAAGATTTTAACTAACGAAACTTTGTAGATCGTAGAGAGAAGTTGAAGTTTTTCTTTTTTTCCCTCTCTACCTCTCTCCAATGAAACCCAGCAAAGAGTGTGGGGAGAAAATCTAATTTTCTCTCCTATTTATACCCTTTACGTGTTTAGTTCACATTGCGCTACACATTCCTCATTCCCGGGTCCGATTTAGTCTCGAAACAATTAAATTTCGTCCCGATTCAAGTTCAAAATATTTTTAGATGAACTTCCTTTAAATTATTTTCTAACTTTTAAAATTTTATTCCATATCTCTTTTTTAGGTCACGCGATACCCAATCGACTCGTAAAATGCAAAATATCCTACTGTTTCGGAATTCGACGAAATTTGACTGGATAACTAGATTTCGCGAGACAAATTCAACAGTGAGGTCCGTTTTGTCATTCAAATTCTAGAAAAATTTGGGTTTTTAACCCGTACTGTAGTGACAAATTACCATTTTGCCCTTTTTCACATAAAATTCAAATTTATCCGAATTTTACATGGGATATTTTGACGTGATTTGGTGGACTTATATGACCTAGTGGATATCAGTTTGGGTGAAAAGACAAAAACCCTCTAATGACATGATAACATACTTTGGTAAAAGGGATAAAAAAATCAAAGCAATATTTAAGTTATACTAATTAGGTAGTTGCTTAGAATGTCTAAACCTGTTGTTGTAAGTCCCTATATGCCTTGAAACTCATACAAAAAAATACAAAATAAAAATTAATTAAATGATTGCTTATGCATATATAAATAAAATAAGAGCTTGCAAACTATTATAGAGGTTTAAAACAACTAGCCACTAATTATGTGTATAATATATAACTATATATAATTTTTTTGTAATAATGAAAACGATCCCGATAAGAGTCTAAAGCAAACCGCAACCCAAAAGAGTGTACCAACTAAGCCTACCCCCACTGCATTGCGCATCAAAGAAAGTAGCGTACCCCGTATTCGTACTCGTACCACGTGCCAAACTGTCCCGCGATCCTGGTAACCCTGATTTAGAAAATTAATATAATATTAGAGACATGGAGAGTGCTCGAACTTAACCTACTTTTCACTAACAATTTATATTTATAGTTGTCTCGTAAACATAAAAAACGAGTATACTCTCTAAGTGGTATACTTATTACAATGATATTAAATAGTAATAACATAGTAATACTCTCAACAAACACAAGCTCGAACACCTTTTCTAACTACAATAGGAAGCTCTGAGTCATCAACAGTTAGATTATCCATAACCTAGGTGCAACTAGAAGCTCATTATCTAGTAAATTAGTAGGAGATGCTAGAACTGGAGTGGAGGAATTCAACTGTCCCGACGGCAAATGAGTGGTCTGTTCCTTCTAACGCCGAGAATAGGTCTTCAAAGTACCAGGTGGATCATTGATACTAATAATCTGTTGCTCCCCCTTATTAATATCCCACTAGAAAAGCAATTGAAAGAAGGGCTCTTGACATACCATCTATTCCACAGTAGTTGGATTCTCCCCTAACAAGATGGCTGGAGTGGAGAGAAAAATGACTCAAACTCACGAAAGATAACTTTCATGCTAACAAACATCTTTTGTGTCGGTAGATGGTAGCATTTTTACCCTTTTTGAGTGGGAGAATTAACTCAAAAAAACACACCGTGGAGCCTTGCAATCAAGTTTTCCTCTGGACGCTCTGTGGTCATGGACAAAAGAAACACACCCAAAAATTTTAGGTGGAACAGAAGAAACGAATGGAATCGGTAAAATTCCAAAAAGACACTCAAAAGGAGACAAACTGTAGGACACTAGAAGATAGACGATTAATAAGATAAGCAGTAGTAACTACTGCATCTCCCCGAAAATTTGGAGGAACATTCAAAGTAAACGTCACGGAATGGGCAATCTCAAGAAGATGGCGATTTTTTCGCTCAGCAATACCATTTTGCTCTGAGGTACACATACAAGTAGTTTGATAAAAGATGCCACTCTCATTGAGGTAAGAGAGAAAATCCCCATCAATGCACTCAGATTCATGTTACTACGAAGGACTTTAATTTTAGCATCAAACTGAGTACCAACCATTTTATGAAAAGAGCGGAAGTATCATTTTAGCATCAAACTTCATTTTCAGTGTGCAAAAATAATAAAAGAGACAAACCAACGATAACCTGAGATAGAGGCAGCACGGAAAGGTCCTCAAACATCAAAGTGAATGATAACAAAAGGAGCCGTGCTTTTATTATTAATATTAGGATAAGGAGAACGTTTGTCTTTGGCAAATTCACAAGCATTACAAACAAAAAATTGGTTATTACACTACTTTACTAGACTCAGAAAAATATGCTCTAAAACACCAAATGAGTCATGTCCCAAACGCTTGTGCTATTGTAGTAGGATTTGAAGGGTTGAAACACTATCTACCTGGAGAGCTTGACAAGTGGACAAAGGGGCAGCTTCATCATCCAGTAGATATAGACTCCCATGGGCTTTACCACTGCCAATTGTTTTCCCTGATTCTAGTTCTTGAAAGGTACAATGAATAAGGAAAAAAATTACTGAACAATTTAGGGATTTAGTAATACTACTAACAGACAATAATTTAGGAGAAAATTTGGGAACACGAAAACAGAGGAGAAAAAGATGGAGGGTGAGCAATTAATTGAACATTTTCCAAAAACTAAGGATAAAGGTTCATCTGTCACCATAACTTTATCCCTACTTGAACATGTAGAGTATGAGAAAAAAATACTAGAAGAACTTGTCATGTGGTCCATAACTCTAGAATCTTTTATCCAAGGAGCATATAAGGATGATGCAATAAACACACCAGATATACCTAAGTGAGCAAAATTAGAGAAAGAACCATGATTAGAAGCTGTGGTAAAGGAAGCATCAAGTCGAGTTGTTAGGCGCCTGGGAGTCTGCATCTCATCCTGAGAAAAGGTTGACGAGATGGTGCCACTAGACTGAAGTGGAGTTTCTAAAGATTCAATCATATGTGCCTAAGATCGCACATTACCACCACAACCTCCACCTCAGCGACCACATCGGTAACATGAAGGACATCCAGTCAACTACTAACAGAACTCCTAGTATGTTTGGCCTTTCCACAATATTCACACTTCAAAATATCTTTACTAATAGTATTACTCTAATCAGTAGACTTGGGCAAAAATAGACTTAGGTCACGCTGAGGAATAGCAGCCAATGCAGACTGCTCATGAGTAAGGGCATAAACTATAGCAATTCTTCGACTCTCCTCTTGCTGAACATAAGCATAGACCACTTGTAAAGTAGGGAATGAACCACGACCCAAAATTTGTACCCGAATCTAATGATACTAAACACTAAGAGCAGCAAGAAAGTCATAAACTCGTTCCCTCTCAACCATTTGTTGAAATTTTACAGCATCAGTAGCACAATCTGCTTAAAAATTCTGGTAGTAATCAAGCTCCTACCACAAGGTCATCAACTTTGCATAATAAATTGCAAGGGTCTTATTTCTCTAATTAGTCTCCCGAACTTTCTTCTGAATGTCATATACCTTTGCATCATTATCTCGCTGAGAATATGTATGGGTCACGACAGTCCAAATCTTAAGCGTTGTATCAAGTAATAGAAAACCACAACTGATAGAGGGTTGCATTGAATTAAATAATCAAAACATAACCAAAACATTCTCGGATGTCCACTACTTCAAGGAGATATCTATCTCACAGGGCTTCTTATTCTCACCAATCAAATACCCATCTAAAGCAATAGCTTACTGATAATAAACAAGCCTGTAACCATGCCAAGTAGGTACTCCCATCTAACTTCTCTAGACTACTCTGGAGAGAGGGGTTACTTACTAGAGCATCCAAACAGCTCGACCCAATTCCGCTAGTAATTGCTCAGACATTTACACATGTCGCACTACCTTCCAACATGATTAGATAGTAGAATCAACCCAAAATAGAAAGGTATCCCAAGAAATCACACCTAAAAAATTGGACCACAACCACAAAAATACCCCCACTATGATAGAATCTCACCAGCACAACACCTAAACACGATAGAATGCCAAGGAAGCCTCTGTGAAGCAAACAGGAGCAAAACACGTCACTGGACAGACCAAAAACACACCGTCGGCAGTAGATCTTCATAAAAAACTACATAAATCCAACCTAAATGCAACAAGAAGGACTGGGCAATACCAAGAAGCCCTAGTCGCACCTCTTTGAACAGATCGGGCTCAGAAACAACCCCCCAATAGGTCTGAAATTGCAGATCTGAGAGGAAAAATCAAAAATCTAAAAAACTTCCAAAAAATTGAAAGACCACTCAGATCACTTCAAAAAAATTACCGCAACAAGTGGCGAATCTCTTGTAAATTTAAAAAAAAAACTGACAAAGTCAATTGCTAACATCAGCATGTCAAACGGTGATGTCAGCACATTGGAATGTAACGATCTCCACTGCTGGTTACACAATGTATTTTTTATGAATTCCGACAATTTTGAGATGTTAAATTTGATCGATGCTTTAATACCAAGTTAGATTATCACCCTGTTAGATTTTGAGAAGAACAAGAAGATCAATATGGGACAAGAATAGTGTGTTACGTTACACAACTACATCCCAATATATATAGCAACACAAAAACTTGTACCAAGTTGAGTTGTTAGGGTTAGGAGAAAAAGAGAGAAAAATATGAGGAGAGTAGTGTGTTGAGTTCCACAACTACAACCAAAGTTATATATATAAGCACAAAGTACAAAAATACCCTCAAGCTAAAAATAAAGTATAAAGCATAACTAACGAAAACTAACAGGAGGCAATTACCAATGCGTGATATTAGATACTTTGCACAACCCATATTTGAGCTCTGATACCAATTTGATGTAGATGAAGGATAGAAACGAGATTCCAATATCAATTTGATGTAGACAGGAAAGAAGGAACAAGGCAAGAGAAAGTATCACACAACCACAAGGCCCATCCCTTGGACTTATCAACCGGCTAGACTTTTCCGCCATCCAGTTACACTGAATACCCTGAAACTCGGGGCTTATCAGGCCAACCTTATGGGAAGAGATTTGTTTGGTTTACGCACTATGCTGATGTCAGGTAAATTGGTGGAAGTGGAACAATGAGGTACTTCAGAGGACAGCCAAGCAAATGAGGATTCTTAACACCAGAAAAAGATATGCATTCAAAAACACTGCAAGCTTCAACAGAAAATAGAAAAGCCATGCGCACAGTAGCAAAATACACTCTTTCCATAAAGCAGATGGAGGCAGAGAGAAAGATTACTACATACCCAATGGCCAGCATCTTCAAGAACATGCATTTCAACTCCACCTCCCTCATCAGCAGCTTGCTCCTCAGCGGAATGAATCCTCTGGAGATCTTCAAGTGCCCACCTGTGCAAGCTCCTTTCTGCTTTCAAAAAATTAACATGCACACCTCGAGGCACATCTTCCACTATTTTCCTGCAGGTATTTAGTGAAGCAATTCACAACAATTCTTACTGGCATTAAGATCAAGGATTTTGCAATTTTGGAGAGAGACAGAGACAGAGACAGGAGTATTTATGTATGAACCCCAAAGAATTTGGCAAAATTTTCACATATATATCCTATCTTCATGACTTGCAGTGTTGAAATTATGCCTGATCCATGTCACTAAATTCTGCTGGCTTACACAATTGAGTATAAGACATGAACAAAAGATATTGAAAGGTGATCCATACCATAGATTTGTTTCTTCGTATGATTGATACATGTCAGAAATGCCCTTGAGGTTAAATACCCATGAGAATCCTGATGATGATGAACCAGGAGTGCTAGTCTGGCGAAGGCTAGTTACCACCCACTGGGAATGAAAGAGAAGGGAAAAAACATGCAAAAAACTAATGTCGATACAATTAAGGATTTCGAAACACATAAAATAAGCTCAAGTACAGGAAACAAAGTAGTGTGCTATGAACCCATGGATGAAAAGTATCCCCTTTGCAATTTTTCTTCTTTTAATTCAAATCAACACTAGTTCAAACTGCTATTATAAGATGCAGCCACAATTCAGAAGATGAACTTTTTCGCTAACATCGGTGTGCA
The DNA here is from genome assembly GCA_963454935.2 of Ilex paraguariensis. NCBI lineage: Eukaryota > Viridiplantae > Streptophyta > Magnoliopsida > Aquifoliales > Aquifoliaceae > Ilex > Ilex paraguariensis. The sequence goes on from CAUOFW020000425.1 coordinate 209,093, forward strand.
GACAGTATAACAATGATGATGATAATCAGATCTGTATAGTAAAAACAACAACACAGTATAACCTTCAACAGTTGGTTTAATAGTCGAACCAGGTTAACTAATGCATGTGATTTTTAGGTGATTGCATGTCTCCGAGATTTGCGTTGCGTCCATGAGTTGGTGCGTGATTGGTACAATTCCTCGTTATCGAAAAATAGCAACGCATTATGGAGCATGTGCTAAAACAAAAAACTTCAATAAAAAAAAAAAAAGGAACCACCAAGAAACACTTCAATCGCCAAATAGAATGAATAAAAGTCTTCCTTTTCCCCTTTTTTTTTTTTTTTTTGGGGGGGGGGGGGGGGGGGTTGTAGGATGGGGGTTGGGTTTACAAGTGACAGATCCCTTGTGAACCCAATACCAGGAATGCAATAACAAAAAAGCAATGGCGACGGACTCCCTTATCCAAACTATGACAAGATTACCTACTCTTACTTCTAATAGACCCCACTATAGGTGGGAAACTTTTGCACTTGATACAACCTTAGACCTTTTTTCAGTTTAGAATTCGAGTTTGTACTCCTATTATCAATATAAGTTCTATGAAGAATGGAAAAATTGATGCAAGTCTTGTGTGGTGAAAAGTTAATGTCGACATATGCCACATAACCTTGGTTTTATATCTACTAAAGTTTTGAATGCTACAATTTAAAGTTCATTGGCATTTTAAAGTGCCAAAGGTTTACCAACTAGTTTGGTCTCCCTTAATCGAGCATACTAGAAGGAATGATTGGTTACAGGGCTTAACTGGCATTACCTGCACAGAGGTTGCCCACAAATTTAAACCCACAACCTCGTGATTGTTAACTACCACACTTTCTACATTGCACCAAGCAATACCCACAGCCACATAGACATAACATAAACCCAGAAAAATGAGGTCACCAACACAATATTGTCATCAAGAGTGAAAGCCCTAGTGAAGAAGAAATTAGATTGATCCACAACTGGAACATTCTGTTGTAAGAAAATAGACAGAATTTGACATTCCGTCCAATTATTAGATCAACATCAGCATCACCAAATGATCACATTTTTTTTCCAAATAATGAATGTTTCTATTAGAGTGTTACTTTCGTATTGTTCTATTTTCCTATTATGTTACTTTCCGATTATGTTAGTTTCTTAGTGTTCTACTTTTATATTGCAATTGTCTTCAATATCAATCTGATATAAATAAGTGATAAGATGTTGGAATCACAAACCCTACACACAATATTGTTTCACTCTCTGTCTTCCTCTCTTCTTCTTCCTTTGACATATAATTACTCACATCTCAACTTGGTTGAATGGGGAACGACCCTAGGCGAGTGCTTCACTCACCTAGTGGTTGGGCTGGCCAGCACACATTAAGTTGTTGTAGTTGTCTACACGTTCACCAGTTGTTGCATTGCCGGAATCACTCAAAGTTACAGTTTTCCAGTCGACGATATCTTCATTAGTTGCTCGTCGGCTATTGTGATCATTATCAACTGTTGTAAGGTGTCTAGATCTGTGTTCCTATCTCCGATGTTTGATTGTTGGCATGGATTTTTAGTTTTTCAATCCAATTTAGTGCCAATGATATTCCATCAAGTTTGGTGTTGGTTTAGTGGTTTTCATCAGGTCCAATTTTAGTTAAGTGTTTTTAACCCGATTTAGTGTTGGTTAGTAGGTGGTTTTCAAGCCAATTTGGTGTTGGTTTAGTAGTTTTCATCCCAGTTCAATTGTAATTCACTACTTTCAGCCCAGCTCAGTGCTGGTTCAGTGATTTTGGAGCTAGTTTGGTGTTGATTTAGTGATTTTTCATCCCAGTTTAATTCTAGTTCAATGTTTTCAACTCGGTTTATTGTCAACTTAGTAGTTTACGGCATAGTTTCATGTTAGCTTAGTTGTTTTTATCCCGATTTAATTCCAATTAAGTGTTTTCAACCTAGTTTAGTATTTGTTCAATGATTATCAACACAATTTGGTGTTGTTTTAGTGGTTTGCACTCCGGTTTAGTTCCACCTCAGTGTTTTTGGCTTGGTTCAATGTCAATTTTGCATCAACATTGGTTTTGTGGTCATAAGCACAAGTTTAGCCCCCTTTTTTTATTCAACTCCGGTTATACTTGCCTATGGCTCGTTGTGGAGTTGATTGTATTCGTTTGTACCAGTATGGCTGGTGGTGGTGGTGTTGTGTTTGTCCTTCTCGCCATCATGTTCTTTTCCTCTGTCTTGTCATGATCATGGCTTGATATTACTTATTTTGGAGTGGTCATTAATTGTATCTAACATTAGGATATTTTAGACATTTTTCATTTCTATCCTCCAACTTGGGGGATAGTGTTAGAGTTCTTATTTTTATGGTTTATATTTATGTAAGGTAATATTATCATTTTACAAAATATTGTTCAATATAAATAAGAGAATGTAGGGCAACAAAGCCTACACTGAGATTATTCCTTCTCTCTCTTTCTCTTGCCTCTCTCATTCTCCTTTTCTCTTACAAACCCTAATACTATCTTTACAATTTTCAATTGGTATTTGAGTAAATAATCTATTAAAAAAAAATTAACTGCAGGTGAACTAGCAAAACATGGAGCTTTATGTTATATGCTGATGTCATCATGTCAAAGAGACGTCAACATTTTTTGGCAACGAAAACACATCTTTTTTGATCGATTTTTGAAGCAAGTATGTATGGGTTTTTTTTATATGTTTTTTAAGCTATCAATATAGACTTTTGTATTTTTTTAAGTTTTTTTTCAGAAAAGGAGTTGTTTTTCGATCCATTGTTTATGGGTCTACTTCCATGGGGGCCAATTTGACCATAGGGGGAGTGTCGTTGCTTACCCAACAATTTTTAGGCTGGTTTGAAGTGTTTTTTGGTGAAAAACACGGCCAATAGCTTCCGGTAGCTCTCCCCACCTGCTATGTTGCTTGAATATGATCTTGGGTCTCTCTCTCACATATTGTTTCTGGTGTGTTCTTGGATCTCTGGTTGTTACCTTTTATTGTTTGTTGTGACTGTTCCTGGTGTGTGTCCCTACAGAAAAAGACCCAACCCCTTCGCTAGGAAATCCACGAGGGCATATGCGACAGTCACACCTACAGTCGATCCTTAGCACATCGACCCATATCCCACAGGTATTGGTGACCCATCATGCAGAGAGATGCCCAACTATATGTACAAAAATGTGCGAAATGTCAAGAGTTCATGCCCATCATTCGACAGTCAACTGGAAGCCTCAACCCCTTTATGGGCCCTTGGCCCTTCTTGCAATGGGCTAAGAAGCACGGACACGGACACAAAAAATGGATACAACACGACACCGACACACAAACGCGACATTTCTCAAAAAAATAGGATACAGACACGTTAGGTACACGTTATAGATAATTGTATTTTATATATAAAATTATATAATTTATCACAAATATAATAATAATAATACATTATTCACAGATAATTCAATACTTCATGATAAATAAATGTTATGTTTAACTATCTAATGTAAATTTTTAGACCAACATAATAATAGTCGAATAATAATCAATTTTTTAGTAGAAGTGTACTAAACATATATAATTTGAGTAATCTTATTTGGACATATACATCTAACCTAATTTGCTAACATAGTGATGTGGCTTCAGTGGAACCATTAGATCAACATCAAGTTCCAATGTTTAATAGAACCCACAGTCAATTCAAAGGTTATACTGAATTAGGTCAGCAAATTAGGTTAATAAATTAGGTCCCAATAGCATGGCTTATATAATTTAAATTATTACTCTCATTTTCTAAATTGTTCTTTTCTAAATCTTTAATGTATTTTTTGCAATTGTTACTATATTTTGAACTTCATGTCTAATCATGGTATTTGTATGTTCTCTCATAGTATAAGATATTTAGTAGTCAAATTTTTAAGTTTTATTAATCATATGTCAACAAATGTTTATTGTTTAGTAATAGACACAGTCTAAAAAAGTGTCAAAAACGTGTCCGAAATTAAAATTTTATCATTTAATTATGGATATGAATAAAAGTGTATCGAACACGTGTCCGAGAATGTCCGAAGAGTGTCCGTGTGTAACATGTGTTCGTGCTTCATAGGCACTGGGGATTAGACATAGTCTGTCCCTAGCCAAAGGCGACGACTAACAAAAGATTTTTTTTGGTAGGAACCGACTTCTTCACCTAGTGGGTAGAAGCCAAAACTTTGACCCACATCCAAAATACAGATACCAAGAGATTCGTCGGGAGAAATATAATCACCCGCTTTGGCATACCCCAAGCCATTATCTTAAACAATGGCATGCAATTTAACAGTGGAGCTTTTAAGCAAATTCTGCAAACGACTTGACATCTGAAACTAATATTTCACCCTGACCTATCCATGTGCAATAGACTTGCCAAAGCCTCAAACAAGAGTGTCCTTAACGGAATCAAAAAGAGACTAGAAAATGCCAAAGGGAAATGGACCGAGGAGCTACTTGTCTTATGAACCTACAAGACATCACCCAGAGTGTCAACACGGGAGACCCCGTATGCCTTGGCTTTTGGGATGGAGGTCGTAATTCCCCTTGAGATCAGTCTCCCAACCACTAGAACCCAAGCCTTCGAGGCAGGTGCAAACGAGCAACAGATCGCCTAGAAATTGGACTTGATAGAAAAAAAAAAAGAACAGGCAGCCATTCGGCTCGCCGCGTAGCAGGTGGACCTCATAACATCACAACAAGAAAGTGTAGCCCCGAGAATTCCAAGTAGGGGATTGGTACTAAGGAAGGTCGTAGAAAATACTCGAGACCCAACCAATGGCAAACTCGACCCAAATTGGGAGGGCCTTATAAGATAACCTCGGCGGGAAGATCTGGATCGTACAAAATGGAGGACTTAATATCATGTTGAACTGAATTATGGGCAATGTTGATTGTGGCCCTCATAGGTCCATCATCATGAAAACTAGCTCTCTTTGGAAGATTTGGAGCCACAAGAGCACACAAATTCCATAAGGCATTACTCTATATTCAGCCTCTGAATTCGAACTAGCTAGTTACCACTGTGTGCTTCTTGCTTCATCAAGTGTGTCATCTGCTGAACTAGCCCAATCAACATTAGTAAATGCTTCTAGCTTCAAGTGCTCATGATTGGAGAACAAGATTCTTTTTCTTGGACCTGACTTAAGATACCTCAAAATACGATAAGCAGCTTCAAAATAACTGACAACAACCAATGCATAAGCAATATTCTATCAAGTATGAGATAGATATATCAGTCTACTCACTAATCTCTGATAACTCTCGTTATCCACGACATCACCAACACCACTAATCAATCAATGGTTAGCTTCAATTGGAGAAGCTACTGGTCTACCGCCCAACATACTTGTTTTTTCAAAAATACCAAGAGCATACTTTCTTTGGGAGATAAAAATAGTTTTTATCAGATCTGACAACTTTAATCCCAAAAAAGTATCTCAATGAACTCAAGTCTTAATTTTCAAATTCCTCAACTAGCTAAGTTTTCAGTTTGGAGACCTCCAACATATCATTCACTATTATCACAATGTCATCCACATATATAATAAGAACAATAATTTTATCATCAACTTTTTTGATAAACATAGTATGATCAACATGATTCTGTTTATAACCAAATTTCAACATAGCTTTAAGAAACCTGTCAAACCAAGCTCTAGGAGATTGCTTCAGCCTATAAAGAGGCTTCTTCAACTTACATACCTTTCTTTTAGTTAATTGGAATGAAACCTTGGTGGGATCTTCATATACACTTCCTCCTCTAAATCTCCAAGAAGAAAGACATTATTCACGTCCAATTGCTACTAACACCAAGCCAGATTAGTTGCACAAGAGAGAATAGCGCATAAGGAGTTCATTTTTGCCACAAGGGCAAAGGTCTCCTAATAGTCAATGACATACATCTGAGTAAATCCCTTAGCAACCAGTCTACTTTGTACCTCTCGACAGTTCCATCAACTTGTCGCTTAACAATAAACACTCATTTGCATGGTACTGCCCTTGCTCCAACAGGAAGAGAAACCAACTTACATGCATCATTCTTTGTCAGGACTTTCATTTTCTCTACCATAGCTTTTTTCTATTTAGGGTCGGTGAAAGCTTTTTTCCAACCTTGAAGAATAGACACAGAGGACAAGGAAGAAACAAAGGCATGATTGGATGGCAATAAGGAATCATGAGAGACAACGATAGAGATGGGGTGTTGAGTAAAATCTTTACCCTTTCTAACTGCAATAGGAAGCTCATAATCATCAGCGATTGGATTATCAATGAGAGAAGTAATAGCCGAAAGTTCATTATCGAATAAATTAGTACGAGATGCTTAAACAGGAGTTGGAAAACACAATTGATTGGGTGGCACATAGCTAGTCTATACTTTTTGTGACCAAAAATAAATTATCAAGTTATCCTTGTCAAAACAGACACCCTCTTGACTGTTTTCACTTTTCTTTTCAATAAATTGTTGCTGCCCCTTACTAATATCCCAAATAGGCAATTGAAAAAAAGGCTCCTGACATACCATCTATTCATCAATTGTGATAGTCTCCCCCTAAAGAAATGTCTGAGAAGTACGGAAAAAATGACTCAGATTCACAAAAAGTAAACACCCATGCTAACATACATCTTTTGAGGCAGTTGACGTTAGCATTTATATCCTTTCTATGTAGCAGAACAACCAATAAAAATACACTGCAAAGCCTTATGATCAAGTTTTTCCCTCGATGTTTTGTAATCACATACGAAACAAACATACCCAAAAACTTTAAAAGGACGAATAGAAATAAAAAGAAGAGAAGAAATCCCAGAGAGAAAATTAATAGGTGGCTTAAATTAAAGGATTCTCAAAAATAGACGATTAGACATTGAGAATTGCGTCCCCCAAAAGGATTTTGAATATTCATAATAAACATCAATAAACGACCAACCTCAAGAATGTGACAATTTTTTTTTGTCAGCTACACTATTATGTTTGGTTGTAACCTACGCAAATGGTTTAATAAGGAATTTCATTTTCATTGAGGTAGGAACAAAATTCTCTAATAGTGTATTCAGTTCCATTATTACTCCAAAGAATTTTGATGCAATCAAATCCATCACTTGCCTTTTAGGAAAAGATTTGAAACAAGAGAATACTTCACTTTCAATGCGAAATAAATGAACTCAAGTAATATGAGAACAACAATCAACAAAAGTGACAAACCCACCATAACTAGAGATAGACATCACAAGAAAAGGTCCCAACATATCAGAGTGGGGATGAAGGATGTCTCAAACGAAGGATGTCTACTACACTACACTAAATTAGGAACACCAAATGAAGGATGTCTCAAACGTCTATGCCATTGGTGTAAGAGATGAAGGATTGAAACACCACTTGTTTAAAGGGCTTGGAAGAAAGAATGAGAAAAGGCTTCAGTACCCAAAAATATAGATCGTCATGTGCTCAACCACTGCTAATTGTTTTCCTCAATTCCAATTTCTAAAAGATAAAATGAGTATGAAAAAATTCAATAAAAAAATTCTAGGAATTTGTAATACTACTGGCTGACATTGGTAGACAAATTTAGGACATGAAGAACAAATGAGATAGACATTTTGAAAGAACAATTAATTGAAATTTTCCTAGAAATGGAGGATAAAGATCCAAATGACACTCTTACTTTATCCCTACCGGAACATGTAGGTATGAAGAGAAAAGATTGGAGGAAATGGTCATGTGATCAGTGGTTCCAGAAATTATTAGACAAGGCTTATATGAAGATGAAATACTAAGTGCACTACCATATGTGCCTATACGAGAAATGTTAAAAGAAAGCATGATTAGAAGCTATGGTAGAAGAAACATCAAACCGAACCATCAGAAGCCTAAGTTTGCATTTCATCCGGAGAAAAAGTTGTAAAGGTGTTGCCACTAGGATGAGATGAAGTCTCTAAGACTCAGTCATGTGTGAATGAGTTAAATTATAATGTAATTAGGATTAAGAAAGAGAAGAAAAGCTTAGGATGAGAAGAGAAGAGATTGGAAAAATAGAGTAGTGTGTTAGGTTACACATCTACACCCAACTTTTATATATAATCACAAAGTACAAAACTACCCTTATCACAAAGTACAAAACTACCCTTAGTCTAGAAATAATCCATAACATAACACTCCCTCTCAAGTTTGTGCATAAATATTCCTCATGCCCAACTTGCAAACAATGGGATGAAAAACATTACTACCAAGGTCCTTTGTAAAAACACCAGCTAACTGACTTTCTGATTTCACAAAAAGGCATGCAAATCAAACTCTTGTCTAACTTCTTTTTAATGAAGTGTCAATCAATTTCAACATATTTAATTCTATCATGTTAAACGGGATTATGAGCAATATTGATAGCAGCCTTGTTGTCACAGTGTAATCTCATAGGTCCTTTGTCATAAATTCTCAACTCTCCCAATAATGTTTGGAGCCACACAAGGATCTAAATCTCATGTCGACACGTCCGAAACGTTTCGGAATTTCAACACTCCGACACGAAACGATGGTTGAATCCCTAAATTTCAGTGTTTCGGTACAAATAGCACTGTTTGGGACCGTTTTAGTCGAAACAGTACGGTTTCGGACCGTTTCGGTCGAAACAGTGGAAAGATTCGTTCACTCCAGGCCAAAAGAAAAAAGAGAGGGGCTCAGAAAAGCAAATTTCAAGTCAGAATTCACAGCTCCAAGCCAAAAAAAAAAGGGAAAAAAATAGACATCTTCGCAGATCCAGGTCTTTCAAGTAAAAAAAAAGAGAGAGGAGGGAGAGAAAGGCACCAGACAGAGAGAAATATAGACCAGAAATTGAAAAAGTTACTGTAACTTACCTCCTTCACTCTAGATTTGAGTAAATCCAGTCATTATCCAAGCAGATCTAGGGCATGGGAGTTCTCCAGTCTTCATCGCTGCAACCACGAGCTTCCACTGGTCCACAGATATGTTCTTCTTTTCTTCTTCTTCTTCTTCTTCTCTCTCTCTCTCTTCGACATCGCCCAGATCTCCTCTGGCCTCTCGCTCTATTCGTTCATTCGTGTGGGTGTGGTTCAACTATGCAGGATATATATATATATATATATGTTTTTTTTTTTTGTTAAGTATGAATAATTACATTTAATACCCTATTGTAATTATATTTATTACCTATTATAATTATATTTAACACCCTCTGTAATTACATTTAATACTCCACTAGAATTATATTTAATTTTTCACTGTCTTGTAGGTCCTTTTTTTTTTATTTTATAAGTATAAATAATTAAATTTAATACCTCACTATAATTATATTTAATACCCTCTGTAATTACATTTAATACTCCACTAGAATTACATTTAATTTTTCACTTTCTTTTATTTTTATTTTTTGTTATAAGTATGAATAATTATATTTAATGCCCCACTGTAATTATATTTAATATTCACTATAATTACATTTAATACCCTACTATAATGAGACCTTAATATTTAGCATTTCATGTGTATCATTAAACCTTAATATTATGTAAAAATGTATTTATTTGATAAAAATTAAGTGTTTGAAACTAATTTAAGTGATTTTCGCTTCATGTCAAGCCTTTTTTTTTCCTCAAATTTAAATTTATTCTTGTATAAATGGATGTTAACCCAATAAATATGTTGAATTAATCAATTATTTAGCTTATCTTTATAAAATAATGGATTGTATTTGTGTTTCCATGCGTTTTCATATTTTTTATGTGTTTCCATTGTGTTTCCGAAACGTTTCCAAAAACGTTTCTGTTTTTTAGCTGACCGAAACGGTACTTCGAAACGAAATTTCGATCCTTGGAGCCACATAAGCTCACAAACTCCATAGGTCATTGCTCTGTATTCAACTTCTGCACTAGACCTTGTCACTACCGCTTGTTTCTTGCTTCACCATGTAACAAAATTTCCTCCAATCAGGGTGCAATCGTCTAAAGTAGACCGTCTATATCCCACTGAACCTGCTTAATCTGCATCACTAAATACTTCTAGTTTTAAGTGGCCATTATTGGAGAACAAAATCCTTTTTCCAGGAGCTGACTTGAAATACCTCAAAACGCAATAAACAGCTTCACAATAGGGAGTTCCAGGATCATACATGAACTAACTAACAACGCCTATTGCTTAACCAATAAGTATGTGAGAGATATATCTCTCCACCAGACACTTGTATCTCTTCTTTTCTACTACTTCACCAACTCTACCACATAGTCGATTGTTGACTGCAATAGAAGAATTAGTTGAATTAATCTGAATTATTATGGAGTTAGGGTTTTAGAGAATAAGAGGGAAGAAAGGAGATAGAGATTAGAAAAAGTGTATCTTCTATTAGGTTAAGCAACTACAACAACATATATATAATCAAATAGTGCAAAACACTAAACTACCCTTCTTCTAATATTAATGCATAACGCAACACTCCCCCTCAAGTTGGTGCATAGATATCTCTCATGTCCAACTTACAAACGATGGGGTGAAAAACCTTGATATTAAGCCCCTTTGTGAAGTTATTAGTCAACTGATTCTTTGATTTCACAAAAGGCATGCAAATCAAACTGCTATTTAACAAGTCCTTAATAAAATGCCGGTCAATTTCAACATGTTTTGTCCTATCGTGATGAACTGAATTGTGGGCAATGTCGATAATAGTCTTGTTGTCGCAGTATAACTTCATAGGTCGATCATCAAAAAATTCCAGCTCTCCCAGTAATGTTCGGAGCCACAAAAGCTCACAAACCCCATGAGCCATAGCTCTGTATTTAGCCTCTATACTAGATCTGGCAACCACTACTTGCTTCTTGTTGCGCCATGTGACCAGATTACCTCGAATCAAAGCACAGTAGCCCGAAGTTAACATTTTGTCATCCACTGACCCAACCCAATCTACATCACTAAATGCTTCGAGTTTCAAATGACCATTATTGAAGAACAAGATCCATTTTCCTGGAGCTGAATTAAGGTATCTCAAAATGCGATAAACAACTTCAAGATGGGAGGCTGAAGGATCATGCATAAATTGACTGACAACACTCACTGCATAAGTAATATCTAGTCACGTATGTGATAGACTAATCTCTGGTATCTCTCTTTTTTTATTATCTCACCAATACCACTACTTAGTCGATGGCTGACTTTAATAGAGGAATTGGTAGGTCTACATCCTAACAACCTTGTTTCTTCTAAAAGGTCAAGAACATATTTACTCTGGGAGATAAAAAAGTCATTGTTTGACCTGGCAACCTCAATCCCAATGAAGTATCTCAATGGACCCAAGTCTTTGATTTCAAATTTCTTAGTCAACTTAGCCTTCAGTTTGGTGGCCTCATTCTCATCATTTCGAGTTATCACTATGTCATCCACATACACAAGGAGGACAATGATCTTGTCATCCACCTGTCTGAAGAACATGATATGATCAACCTAACTTTGTTTATATCCAAACTTCAGCATAGCTTCAAGAAACTTATCAAACTAGGCCTGGAGGATTGCTTCAATCCATAAAGGGACTACTTCAATTTGCACACATTTCCTTTAGTCATTTGAGATGAAAAACTAGAGAAATTTCCAGGTACACATCCTCCTCCAAATATCTGTGAAGAAAAGTATTCTTCACATCTAATTGTTGCAAAGTCCACCTCAAATTAGCTGCACTGGAGATAGGTACAAGTATGAAGTTCATCTTTGCTACAGGAGAAAAGTCTCTTGATAATCAATGTCATATGTTTGTGTAAATCTTTTAGCAACTAGCCTAGCTTTGTACTTCTCGACAGTTCCATCAGCTTGTTTTACAGTAAACACCCATCTACACCCTACAGTCTATGCTCCTAGAGGGATAGAAATAAGCTTCCATGCGTCATTCTTTTCCAAGGCTTGCATTGCCTCTATCATAGCTTCTCTCCACTTAGGATCAGCAAGAGCCTCTTTTCAACCCTGAGGTATAGATACAAAAGACAAGGAAGAAACAAATGCATGATAATACAGAGACAAAGAATCATAAGAAGCAAAGTTAGAGATAGGATGCTGAGTACAAGTACGGACGGACTCCCTTTCTAATTGCAATAGGAAGCTCAAAGTCATCAACAACTGGATTATCCAAACCAGGAGTAACATCTGGAGATTCATTACCTGACAAATCCGTGGAAAATAGAACTGGAGTAATGGAAGTCAACTGGTTCGGTGGCACATGGGTAATATGTACCTTCAAACGATGAGCATAAGTCTTCAAATTATCCTTGTGAAGGTGATCACCAAGTGAATCACTGATATCACCTTGTTTCTCCATAAGTTGTTGCTCCCCCGGACTAACATCCAACTCCCGTGTGTCATTTTTCTTCAAGACTTTCATTTATTCTACCATAGCTTCTCTCTACTTAGAATCAGTGAGAGCTTCTTTCCAACTATGAGGAATGGACACAAAAGACAAATAGGAAACAAAATCATGGTAGGATGGAGACAGGAAATCATAAGAGACAAAATTAGAGAAAAGATATTGCGTACAAGCTCGAACACCCTTTCTTACTGCAATACGAAGATCAGAGTCGTCAACAATTGGATTATCAATAACAGGAGTAACGTCTGGAGGATCGTTACCTGATAAATCAGTGGAGGATGGAACTAGAGTTGAGAAATCTGATTCATGCAACGACACGTGGGTAATCTATACTTTTTGACGCAGAGACTTAGTCTTTAGATTATCCCTATGAAGATGAACACCATGTGGGTGACTACCATCACCTTTTTCTTCCATAAGTTGTTGCTCCCCTTGACTAACATTCCATTGAACAGACAACTAAAGAAGAGGCTCTTGACAAAACATCTCTTTTCCGATAGTGGTATTCTCCCCTAAAGAGATGTCTGAGTAGTAGAGAATAACTTAAATTCATGAAAGGTAACATTCATGCTAACATACATTTTATGTGACTGTGGATGATAACATTTATACCCTTTTGGGTGGTATAACCAACAAAAACACATTGTAGAGCCCTGGGGTCAAGTTTCCCCCTACAATGTCTATGATTATAAGCAAAACAAACACACCCAAAAATTTTAGGGGAAAGGGAAGAAATAAAAAGAATAGAAAAACACTCAGAAAAACACTCGATAGGAGACTTGAACAAAAGGACACTCAAGAGTAGAGTTCGTAGACGATTAACAAGATAAGCAGCAATAAGAACTACATCCTCCAGAAAGATGGAGAAACATTCATAGTGAACATCAATGAGAAAGCAATCTTAAGAAAATGACGATTTTTCGCTCATCAACACCATTTTGCTCAGGAGTACTCACATAAGTGGTTTGATACTGTTGGAGATATAGCAGCCTATGTTATTAAAATTTATTAGAATTTTTCCCATTTTTATTTTTTTATCCTTATTATGACTTTTATTAACTATATATACGGGGGCTCTACACTTAATTTGTATCCCTTTCATTCACATCTATCTCAAGTTGGTATCAGAGCCACCAACCCTAACCCTAACCCTAACCCTAACCCTAGTCTCCGCCAAACATCGCAACCAGCGGGACAAAAGACACAGCCAACGCCCACCCCCATCCACCAACTACCTACACCGAAATCAACCTCCACAAACGCCAACAATATTCACACAGCCATTCAGCATAACAACACCCCAACTAGCTAATCAGCAACCCCGCCAAAAAAAAAAAAAAAACACCGACAGCACCCACAAAAACCCACCAACTGCACCCCACAAAACAGCATCAACAGCACCCATAAAAACCAGAACAGCACCCACAAAACCCACTGACCGCCCACCGACTGCACCCCACACAAAACCTCAATCCCTGACGACAACAACAAACTAGAGACCAAACACCGACTGACCCAACAACAAAATCAGCCAACCTAGAGACCCAACATCCATATCAACCAAACCAGCAACCCACTGCCTAACCCAGCAACCTACCACTGCCCAACCTAGCGACCCACTGCCCAACCCAGCAATGAACCCAATCCAGCCCAAACCCAACACAGTACCCACTCCAGCGAACCAGTCCACTGCTAAGTCGCGCTCTTCATCACAACTTCGTGTTTTGCCTTCATGCGCCTGATTATTTGAGACTATAGGACCTTTTAAGCGGGGTTAAATTCTCTTCTCTGTTGATATGCTCCGGATGCAGTTGATTATTTATTTATATTTACTGAATTTTTTAGCACCGTTACTTGATTATTTGGAAGTTTTCTGAACCTTCTTTGTCTGTCGCTACTGTTCGACTGGAGGTATATTATTTTCTCTTATTTTATCCCTTTATTTATCTTAGAGTTATTTTTCTGTCACGGGTGCCCTAGTATTGTTGTTGATATAGCTACTACTGAGGGACTTGAAACCCTTGCCGTTGAGACCCCTACCGTTGAGACATCTATTAGCACTTTCACTTTTATGTTTGACCAGTATATAGTACCTACTGGCACAGTTACATTACCAACAATGCCGGTTGATGGGACTTTTCTGAAATACTCCATGATGAAGACACGTGTCTTCGGTATTTACCAAAACACTATTGCTAAGATCAAGCACCATCGGCGCATAAAGGTCCTCGCCCCCGAGGTACTCGTCATATAGGATCATGGTATTCAGTACGAGTTACAACCAACACGTAGCCTCGGTCTGATATGGTACCTCGGTCGGTATACCTCCCTCGATTCCGAGAGGTACCCCGTCCTGGACGCTTCCTCTACTCCAGGATAAGCTATTGACATACAGGTCATTAGCCTAGGCTAGTCTAGGCTATTCATCATGACCTCGTCTTACACAATTAGTGTCAGAACGTACTGGAATGCAGGGGCCACAGCCAATAGGGGATGGACGCGTGGCGTATGATATCACATCGAAGACAGAGAAACCGCATGCCGTTGCTGACATGCGACTTGGGAAAGCAAACGATTAATTACACCATTCCCTTGATGAGACCGCATTCCATGCGGTAAGGCTCGGATATGAAAGGCAATAAATGCTCCTAACACAGAGCATTTATTGCATCCTCCCCGAGAGGAGTACATTGTACCGTCGGCATCCCGATGACACAGCATTGATTGCTCGGGACCCCGAGCAGTTAAGAAGAGAAGACATTCCTCATCAGAATCAGTGCGCACACTGCCTGTACCTAATGATCACCTACTGACTACACTGACAGCAATCATGAGCTTTTGAGGTATAAATACTCCTTGCAAAAGGCAAGACGGGTATGCAACAAAAACTCTTTACTACAATACATACTCAGTGTTTTCTCCTTCCTCTCTCTTTCTCAAAGACTGACTAGATCGTCGGAGGGGATACGCCAGAAAACACTTCAGCGCCCTTCTAACTTGTTCTTCTTTGTTCCAGGAACCTCTTTCAGCTTTACTGGATCGTTCTTCCGCTCCCCCAGGGTCTCCCGTTGCCGTTCCAGGTTACCACCGGACCTCGCAGGCTGTTCCAAGCAGCGTGGTTGGTCACTTAACTGGCTCACTCGAGCTCACCAAGGGAGAGATCTGTTCTCGTTTTTTATATTGTGCAGGATCTTGCACGCACACCGGTCATGATCTCTCATAAAGTTACGGCACAGTTGTTGAATGGTCGTAACTTCGCTGAATGGTCTCGTTCATTCTAGCTTTTCTTAGGCTTTGTAGGAAAACTTGGTTGGCTGACGGGATCTCACCCAAAGCCAACTGATGCCGACCCTAGATATTCTGTGTGGTTCTCTGAGAACTGTGTCATTCTTGAATGGTTATTTGGCTCGATTGAGCCATCTGTTTGTCGGATTCACCAATTTTATAGCTCTATTCCAAAGCTATGGAGCGCATTATCAGAGATGTATTTTCAGTCAGGACGAAAAATACGTGTTTATGAGCTTTCTCAGGATCTCTTATATACCCAGCAAGGAGATATGACCGTCCAGGATTATTATGGCAATTTAACCCAGCACTGACTTGAGTATAAGACTTTACGTCTTCTTGCTGCTATTCCGAGAATAGAACCCGAGGGAGCAGCATCCTTGTATACTCGAGAACAGGAGGATAGGATTTACAAGTTCCTTATAGGGCTTCGTAATGAGTTTGAGGGACCTCATTCCCAGATCTTGTCAATGTTGAGGCTTCTCTCTCTTTATGAGGTGCATGCGTTGATTGAGCAGTATGAGCACCATGTTCATATTGCTTCACTTTCAGTTGCGACCTTAACTCCTCCAGCCGACCAGATGACCTTTGTAGCTGCTGCAAGATCTCGTTTAGGATCCTCAGTCAGGAGTGCACAGCACGCGGAATAACGCCGTCAGGGTGTCTCAGATCAACGTAGATAGGAGAATTCTCGTCAGTGTGATTATTGTGACCCGACCAGGACATCTCAGGGCTTCTTGCTAGAAGCTCCATCCGGAGCTTAAGCCGCCTCCTTGCGGCCATACTGCTGCTATTGCTGAGGTACCACCACCTACTGCCGCTGGTCCTGCTGCTGCTCCTCCTCCTTGGCAGAGTGATATGGATACTATCACTTCTCGATTGGATATACTTATGTCCGCCCTGACTTCTCAGGGTCCGACTACTGCTACTGCCACCACTACAGGTATACCTCGTGCTTTTCATGCTTACGTCAGTCCGTCTCCCCTTTAGATGCTGGACTCGGGTGCGAATGGTCATATGACAGGTGAGGCCCGTCACTTCACCACTTTTGATGAGCAGCTACATACACAGATTCAGCTAACAGATGGGATACATGCCGCTATTGTTAGTAGGGGTACAGTCCGCCTCCCAGATAAATTTACATTACATTCGATTTTTCATGTGCCACAACTAGCCATGAATTTATTATCTGTATATTAGTTAACCAGAGATTTTCACTGTGCAGTTGTGTTCTAATCTGATTCGTGTTATTTACAGGACCCGAGTACCAGGAGAATTATTATCTGGGGACATGAGAGAGATGGACTGTATTATCTAAGCGATTAACCTCTAGTTTCACCAATTCTTTCACCTCCATCACCTACACCTGCTTCGTCTTTATATGTTCCTAGCTTGCATACTAGTATTTTACCTAGTACTTGTCGTTATGATTTTTCATCACAAACTATTCAATTGTGGCATGACCGCTCTGGGCATACAAATTTTAAATATTTATATATGATATTTCTTACTTTGAACAATGCTTGTGTTGATGGTAAACTTGATTGTGTTATATGTTTTTTATCGAAACATGTTCGGACCACTTATATTCCTCTCCTGCACCAGTCACCCAAACCATTTGACCTAATACACTCTGATATTTGGGGACCCTCTCCTGTTACTGCTCTGTTAGGTGCTCGATACTATGTGAAATTTATAGATGATCATTATTCGTGCTCTTCGTTCAGATAATGCCAAAGAATATGTATCTGATGCCTTAGTTTCTCACCTTTCTTCCCAAGGTATCCTTCAGCAGCTCACTTGTTCATATACTCTTGAGCAAAATGGAATTGTTGAAAGAAAAAATAGAAGTCTGATAGATATGGTATATTGTATGCTTAGAGGTATGGGGGTACTAAAATTTTATTGACATTTTGTTGTTTTGACTTCTACCTTTTTGTGTAATCGTACACCAAGTCGTGTTCTTTAGCATACGACTCCCTTACAGGTCTTATTCCCTAAGCGGATACTTTTTTCGATCCCCCTCGTGTTTTTGGCTGCACATGTTTTGTTCAAGATCAGTCTCCTACTCGCCAAAAGCTTGATGATAAAGCGATTCGTTGTCACTTTGTGGGCTATTGTCATCAGTCTAAGGGGCATCGATGTTATGATCCTGTCAAGCGACGTATGTATCAAAGTCTAGATGTTACATTTCTTAAGCATATTCCTTATTTTTCTTTCAGTCCTGTGTCTACCCCTTCAGTTGATGATATTCCCTTTGATTTTCCGTTACCATAGGAGCCAGAGCCATTGGTCACTATCACTACAAAGTCATTAGTCTCTCCTCCAAAGCCACTCATCCCTGTCAGTACCAAGTCACCAGTCTCTCTTCCTTTACAGGTTTATGTTCGTCGCCCTCGCTCTCATCCCCTTGATGATGTCCCCTCTATCTCAAGCGATACAGGTAATACTTCTCAGTTCGTTGAGTATATTGATGCACCTATTGTTAGTATTGATGAGATTGTAGGTACAGAGCCAGTTACTTTACCTGATTAGACATTGTCAGTAGAGGATGATGATTTAGGGCATCGTTATCAGCGGAGTGATCGTCGTCCGGTTGTTCGTTATGGTTGGACTGCCAAGACTTTATATTCGATCTCTACTTATGTTTTTTGTGATGATCTATCTCCTACATTTCGAGCTTATTAGTATGGCCTTATTAGATACGCCAATTCCTCGCTCTGTTTCAAAGATTATGTAGGAGCCCCAGTAAGTTCTTGCCATGCAGACGGAGATGGACGCTCTTTAGCGTAATCATATGTAGGATCTTGTCTCTTTACCTTCAGGGATAAAACCTGTTGGCTGTCGCTGAACTTACACCCTGAAGTTGTTTGCAGATGGTACTATTAATCGTCACAAGACTAGGCTTGTGGCGAAGGGCTTTACTCAGATACCAGGTCGTGATTATTTCTCTGGTTGTGGAGTACTCTTGACTTCTTCATCAGTTGAATATGAAAAATAAATTTCTTTATGGTGATCTGGACGAGCTTATTTATATGGATGCACCACTGGCTTTCGTGGTAAGGGAGAGTATAATGGAAAGGTATGTCGACTACGTAAGTCTCTTTATGGACAAAAATAATCACCACGAGCCTAGTTTTCTCGCTTTAGTGGTGTAGTTATACGTTTAGGGTTCACCAGATATCATTCTGATTATACCTACTTCATTCGACGGAATACTTCTAGACAATGTGTCATCATTTTGGTATATGTTGATGATATTATTATTACTGGAGATGATGTTTCTGGGACTGCGCAGGTCAAGGTAGATCTTGGGAAGGTCTTCGATGTGAAGGACCTTGGATTTATACGATACTTTCTTGGGATTGAGGTTGCCCGTAACAATAGGGGTATTGTTCTTCCTCCGAGAAAATATGTTCTGGATCTTCGCTCAGACAATGAAATACTGGAGTGTAAACTGGCATCATCACCCATGATTTCACTGAAGCTTACTACTGAAGTTGAGGAATTGAGAAATCTAACTGTCTATCAGAGATTGATAGGTAGACTTATCTACCTAGCCAACACTAAGCCAGACATTTCATTCGCTGTCAACCGAATTAGTCAGTTCATGCACAGACCATATCGGCCTCATCTTGATGCAGTTTATCATATTCTTCGGTACCTCAAGTCTTGTCTTGGACTTGGGTTGTTCTATGCATCATGATCTTAGATTGGTTCTCTAGTCTGTTTTTCAGATTCAGATTATTGGGGAGCGTGTGACGGCCGATCTACTACGAACTTCTGTGCTTTTCGAGGGACTCACCTTATTTCTTGGAATAGCAAAAAACGGTCAGTTGTCTCTCGCTCGTCAGCAGAGGCAGAGTATCAAGCACTGGTACTTGGCACATGTGAGATTATCTAGCTATGATTGATTCTTGGCGAGTTGGGATTTTCAATGACTTCTTCATCTATATATTATATTGTGATAATCGATCTGCTATTCAGCTCACTTCTGACTCTGTATTATACGAGAGAACAAAACATATAGAGATTGATGTTCACTTTCTTCGAGAGAAGGTTAACAGTCGTATTATCACTCCACCGTTTGTGGGGACCAGTTATCAGGTTGCAAATGTTTTCACCAAACCTGTCACTCTATCCATTCTTTGAGACTCCGTTGTCATGCTTGGCTTAATTGATATTTTTGCACCTAACTTAAGGGGGAGTGTTGGAGTTATAGCAACCTAGGTTATTAGGGTTTATTAGAGTTTTTTCCTTTTTATCCTTATTGTGACTTTTATTAGCTATATATATGGGGTGCTCTACACTTAATTTGTATCCCTTTCATTCACGTCTATCTCAAGTGATACATGATACCATTTTTATTGAGATAAGAACAAAATTCCCCATCAATATACACAGTTCTATTATCACTTCGAAAAATTTTGACTTAAGCATCAAACTGAGTACTCACCATTTTATGAAAAGATCTAAAGCAAGAGAAAATTTCACTTTTACTGCGTAGTAGGTAAACCCAAGTAAGACGAGAATAACAATCGTAAAGGTAACAAACCAATGTAACTAGAAATAAATACGACACAAGGTCCTCGCACATCTAAACAAATAATGAAAAAAAGTGCAGTACTTCTATGGTTAGTACTAGGATAAGATGAACGTTTATACTTGACAAATTCATAAGCGTCACAAACAAAAGATTGTATACTACACTATTTCACTAAATTAGGAAAAAAAATGCTCTAAAATGTCAAATGATAGATGCCCCAAACGTCTATACCACTGATGCTAAGGGTTGAAACACCATTTGCCTAGAGAGCTTGACAGATAGACTGAGAGAAAGCTTCAACATCCAAGAGGTACAAACCACCATGTGCTCTACCACTGCCAAATGTTTTCTCTAATTTCAGTTCCTGAAAGATACAACGAGCAGGAAAAAAGGTCCCTAAACAATTTAAGGATTTGGTAATACTACTAATAGTCAATAAGTTCGTGGAAAAATTGGGAAAATGAATAACAGATGATAGAGATAAAGAGGGTGAACAATTAATTGAGCCTTTCCTAAAAATAGATGAAAAAGATCCATCTGTCACTCTAACTTTATCCCAACCAGAACAAGTAAAATATGAAGAGAAAAGACTAGAAGAACCTGTCATGTGATCTGTGGCTCCAGAATCTATTATCCAAGGCGTATATATGGATGACGCAATAAACACACTACCATATATATCAATATGAGCAAAGTTGGAAGAAGAGGTAGAATTAGGAACCGTGGTAGAGGAAACCTCAAGTTGACCCATCAACCGCCTAAGAATCTGCATCTCATTGTGAGTGAAATTACTAGAGGTTACACTCCCTTTCTACATGTCCTCACAATAGGGTCAAACAATCACAACGGTAAGTCACAAAACCAACAAAATGGCCAACCCTTCAAATAGTCCCAACAAATATGCAAAACTAGTAAGCAAATACAGCTCAAGTAATATGCCTCAACACGTAAAAAAAAGGCCTTAACAGTGGCTCTGGACAGGAAACAAGAAAGTCCTAAAAATCCAAAAGAATTGAACCACAACCAAAAAATGTTCGTACAATCACCAAAGCAATAACCAGACACAGAGATGGCAAAATAGTCTCTATCAGGCAATCTCGAGCAAAAAAAAGGATTGGACAGCAACCCTGAAATAACAGAGGCAAGTAGAAAGGCCTCAAACAGTGGCCAATAAGTCTGGAACAGTACCCCTGAAACTGGACTAGTCCAAAACTACTCCAGAAGCACCCAACTATAACTCATAAAGGGTCAAAAACCTCACTGCTTGAACTGAACAGGGGCAAAAGACACTCTGCCGGACTGGCCAGAAAACAGCAAACTAGTAGCCAAATAGCTCAAACAACAGCCAAAAAATAAAAAACCGAGTAAACAGAGGCAAAAACACTGTTGAAGACCTCAAAATTGGCCAAAAAACATCTCAAATCTGATCCAACTCCAACAAAACTTCATGGACAAGCAGATTTGATTCAATCGCATCCCACCCAAATCTGATCAAACTTCAACAAACAGCCTGGGTATGGTAGATCTACTCCATTCAAGTCCTAGCCAGTAAAATAGAACAAGAAAAAATAGCCACAGGTTCAAGAAATCGTAGATCTAATCTGCGATAAAAAAAAAAGCCCAAAAATCTTCAAAAAATTGAAACCACCATCAGAACATTCCAAAAAATTTCAGAAAAATCACCATTAAATAGATCATCCCTCGAAAAAATTTGAATTTTGGGTAGTGTTCATTACTGACATTAGATGTCAGAAGGCGATGTCAGCAAAAATTTCGTCAAGGGCGTGCATATCCAACAATTTCCGACTATTTCCGACAACTTTGAGGATTTGAATTTGGATCATAGCTCTGATACCAAGTTAAATTATAATGTAAATAGGGTTAAGAAAGAGAAGAAAAGATTAGGAAGAGAGAAGAGATTGGAAAATTAGATTAGTGTGTTAGGTTACAATTTACACCCCGCTTTTATATACAATCACAAATTACAAAACTACCCTTAGCCTAAAAATAACCCATAACATAACAGAATGTGATTGCATAATACCACCAAGCCCACGTGTGGGACGTCCAATCAGCTTCCAACAAAACTCCTTAATGTGTCCGGTCTTCCCACAATAGTCACACTTTAAAGTATCTTTATCAACGGTGTCATTCTTATCAACAAGAACAACAAGAAAGTCATAAACAGTTCACTATCTGCTGAAATTTCGCTGTATCATTATCACAATCTGCCTGAAAACTCTCATAGCAGTCAAGCTCCGGCCACAACATAGTCAACTCTACATAGTAGATGGCAAGGGGTTTATCCTTCTAATTAGTCTCAGGAACTCTCTTTTGAAGGTTATTTGTCTTTGCATCGTTGTTCTTTTGACAATATGTGTGAGCCAAAACAATCTAGATCTTATGAGTCGTCTCAAGTAATAAAAAAGAAAGACTGATAGAAAGTTGCATTGAATTAAGCAACCAAGACATAACCAAGGCATTCTCCGATGTTTACTGCATCAGGTTAAAACCAAACTCTCTATGCTTCTTTATCACCTTCGTCAAATAGTCATTCAAAGAAATAGCTTGAATTGATAACAAACAAGCCCATAACCATGCAAAATAATTGCTTCGATCCAATTTCTTTGAACTAATTTGAAGAGAGGGGTTATTGACGGCTGCCCTTAGATGACTTGACCTGCTTCCTTGAGTATTGGTAGAAGTCACTCTCCTGTCTAGCATGTCATCAAAATAGGATGACCATGAAACGACAAGCACTCATAGAAAATCACAACATAAGAAGTGGACAACTGGCTGAAGCAAACCATACTCAACAGTAGCCAAAAAATTTTTGCACAACAGGCTGGAGCAAATAGTAACAAAGCTCAAATTTGGCTACAAATCATCACAAAACCAAGCCAATCGCAACAAAACAGCATGGATGTCATAGATCTGTCCCAGTCATCACTATAATTCACAAGAGATGAAGTCGAGTTCACCCATGTGTTTTTTCGAACATCTCTGACAACCTTGATGCTGACATCAGCAAGACAAAATCTGGCATCAGCCACTCCGAT